>CM017566.1:51334639-51467446 GCA_007844125.1 Sinonovacula constricta
AGTTTTAACTAATAAAAGTGTTTGCTGTAAGTTGACCCACTTTGATGGGATATTTTGTTTACATTGTTTGTTTTATAGAAAAAAACTTTAAGAAATGCGAGCTAAGAGCGCTAAACAAACCAGGTTTAAGCACCCAGTCGGACCCTTCCTGATGTTTTGTGTATGTTATGTCTGGTCTCTGTGGTTTCTTTTTTTTTGTCATTTTTCACACTTACTATGTTTGCGACCGGACATGGTAAAGGCGTCGGCACCTGTTAGGGGAGATTCCGGGTTCGATCCTGGGCCGCGACATACCAAAGTCGTTAAAATGGTAGTTGGGTAGCTCCCATGTTAACGCTCAAGCAAATATAAGCATAGTTCTATGACTGGTTGGCCTGGTGTCAGGATAATATGACTGGGTGTAGTATAATGCTATGTGTTCATGGCATGCTATACGCACTATATTTGCTTTAAAAGAAACCGGCTCAAGATAGCTGAAATACTATTGTTTGAACGATAAACCCCACAAAACAATCAAATCAAACTATGCTTGCCTTTGTCTAGAGATAGTTCAAATTTAAATATCTCTGATATTTATCACAGACCAGTTTTCTTCCTTTCCTATTAATTACATTAAACACTGTAAAAAGTAGAAACTGCTTGAAGGAATAGTGCTGTTAAAACCAGGTCCTTTAACTAACTGTTGCCGAATCTATAAAAAAGTATATCGTAATAGTGTGCAAACAAAGGGAACAAGAACCTATGACAAAGTCTAATGAACACTGTAACATATGCCAAAATCCGAAAAGGAAGAGGAAAAAGTTATTTACATGCAAGCCAAATATAAAAGCAAGATCAAATGTGTGATGAGTAATTTACCAAGAAGAGGAAGCCCAAAAGTTACTGCCTTGGAATGGTCAGTCATCGAAAGAGACGGACTTGGGTGATTAAACCGGTTTTACTGAGCAATAAGTGTCTTACTCAAGGAATGAAGACCATTAGGTTGGTTCCTGCTTGTTAAATCAGAACTGTATACTTCTGTCTATGTCCTCAGGAATCGAAGACCTAACAGCTGCTGTTTTTCTCAGTTGTACAAATAACGAATGTTGGACTCGTCCATCAGGCATGTTGACTCTGTCAATCAAATGAGGACAACAATATTATATTGATAGATGACTGATCATACAATCAAAGAGAAGGATCACCAGTTGGTCAAGACTTTTGTAATTAAGACCAACTAGCAATAGCAACATTTGTTTAGGTCAAACATAAAATTTAAAACCAAGTGCCAAAGTTATGCAACTGCTATAAATGCGTTAAACTGGACTATTGTATTAACATTGTATTTATACTGTAAAACACTAAAAAAGAAAACTTTTTTGCTGCTTGTCACTGACCTAACACACACGTACGGGTCTCCTTGGTTTTATCCTAATTAAAATATACCGCCAAAACGTTTTACTGTCCGTGAATGCTAGACTGATTATTTTAAATAATTAATTAAATTATGCACATGTTGGATTAAAGAAAGTATCTGTGATCACTTGCATTAGCTAAAAGACATCTGCATTAAATTTTAGGTGAAATGGCAGATCAAATATCTTGAAAGAACATTCACGTAAATTATAAGCAACTTAAAATAAGTTATAAAGGATTAAAGAAGTACAGTTAAGTCTATTGTGCTATTTCTATATCAAGTAGGTTATTTCTAGTTCTACCTTTGTCAAAACACATATTGTAAATATTGTCAAAAAGTAAAAAGGAAACTTAGCAGAAATCTAACAATGTATAGCATTAAGTAGTATGTAATTAGTGCAGGCCTCGAGATAAAGTTTGACATTGACCTAACACACATGTACGGGGCTTCTTGGTTTGATTCTAATTAAAATATACCGCCGAAACAGTTAACGGTCAGACGATTATTTTAAATGATAAATTAAATAATGCATATAAGATCATGTCGGATAGTGACTGTGACATCACACACGCATCAGCTAAAAGCCAACAGTAGACTGCATTATTACACAATTTTAGGTTAAATAGTAGATCATATAAATTTAAACAACATCACGCAAATCATACGCAACCTTCAATATTAGTTAATTTTATTGAGCTATATGTAGGTAATTTCTAGTTTTTCCTTTGTCCTGTGCCTTTCCAAATTTTGAGAGTTTACTTAAATCTCCTTCTGTTCAGAAACGGATAATATAATTGAATAAAAATAAATTTAAGTTTTCCACTCTTACAAAATCTAAAGAAAAATATATAAAACACACTATTTGTTATTAAAACATTGGTACTATTATGCATTTGAACGCAATATCGACAAGGATTGACGACTTTCTTTAGAAATCATACACGCATGATTGAGATTAATTTAGGGCGCCGTTCAGCCAAATCTGGGGATTTCCCCTTTTTTATGGTCTCTTCGTCTTTTAAAAAATTGCAACCTTAACGTATGGTTAAACATACCAAAAAAAATATGATAAGTATAAAAAATAAAGTGGTGCTGAACTTCGGCGATGATACATCCATTATCTTGTCATACTGACAATATGAATGAACAAAAGAAACTGACAAAATCCACAATTTTAACACATTTGTGTTCAAAGAATAAAAAAGGATAGACATTAAGGCGAATTGTCTCAAAATTCAAACTGACAGAAAAGCCACAATTTATCTAGGTTTGCATTGTTTAACATCAATAAATTCAAATGCCTTGTAACAATAGGTAAATAAGAAAATGCCCTATCAAAATTTGCACAGATAGTTAAATCTGAACTACCTCTAGACAAAGGCAAACAAGGTAAATGTAAAAGTGACAAAAACACAGAAACGAGACAAAAAGAACGACCAGCAGTTATCGAGCGCTACAACCTCGCACTTCCTGAAAGTTTTTCTATCAAACAAAGAGTGTAAATAAAATGTCACTCCAAAGTGAGACAGCTAACAGTACGCACCTGCATCAGGAATTAAACCTGATAAAATGAACTAATATACACAGCCAAATACTGAAATGTTTTGTGTTTGTTTCTTTATGTATTTTAAATAGAAATTTCCAATGTATGTTTACAGATTCGTATAGGCGTATGTTTTAGTTTTGATTGTCAAATTATATACAAGGTACGTTAAAAAGGAAATTGGGATATAAAGTTTGTTGTATGATCTGTACAATTAACTTCCTTTGAAGTGGTTATCTATTATTTTGTCCACTTGACAATATGAATGCACGAAGAAAATGTTGACGAAATTTACAGTTGTAACAAATGTATGTTTAAAGAAACCATGTTAAAGTTAAGTCAACAAATAAACACAAACATTAAAGCTATACAACTGTTCCAGGATTCAAAGTAACAGAAAAAAAAACATATATAATATTCGTTAATTTGTTTTCAATGAACAAAAAATTCAAAGGCTCTATACCAAGTTGCTAAAATGTATGATGGTTATTTATCACAAATTCAAATAATGAAACAATAAAAATCCAGTCAGAATATATCCAATGTTTCTTTACAAATAAACGACACACCATGCCTGAAAACAATTAAGGTTAAAAGTATTTCGGATTCTTAAACATATCTCTTAGGAATTTATAGCGTCAATATATATAATTCTGCAAGACTAATTAGGGAAAGCAAATAGTCTAAAACCGGAAGATTGGTTGCTCGGATTGTTTTAATAACACATTAGTTTTTATTTGCAAAGTCTGAAAGCAATACACTGGGGAGAAATTTCGATACCCGGTGCAAACATTTCAATACTGATTAAATAACTATAAACGTGATTATGACAAAAATATTGGTCTTTATTTGCATGGAATAATAAATAATGAAAACGGTTTTGCAATAATCATATAAAGACATAAAAAGTTATAAAAACATGTATTTTATGGCACTGTTTTATTCTGTAAGTGCAGGTTAAAGCACTGGTAACATTTCAGAAGTTTCTGTTTAAATGCAGGATCATATGTGTGGTCGGACGGTTTACTTAATCTTTCATACAAATCTATTTCCAGACATTTTATATTGCAAAATGCCATGGTTTAATGATAAAACAAAGACAAAGGCCTTTAATCATTCGCTTGTTGAACTAATGTCATTTCATTTTATATAAGGAAATAAAACGGTTATCTTCTTTTTTGCAAACTTTTGTTTGTCAATGTTTACTATTTATTGTTATTCAATTCAAGTGCAAATAGAGGCAAGGAAAGACATAAAGCATTAGGTTGTGGAACCGTAACACTCCTGTTTTGATAGGACTTTCCCAATCTACCTATTACGTCCCTTGTACTGATGGTGGTAAAGAATAGAAAAATGATGGCCGGTGGGTCCTGTGTTCGAATCTAAGTCCTTTAGTAGTAACTTTATGAAAACTGATTCAAGGAGAGTGTGAGAGTTGAGACGTTTATTTACTTGCACAAATTATATAACATTATGTTGTATAACTATAACTATGACTATGACTATAACTATATATATAGGCTCTGTGACAATATATATATATATATATATATATATATATATATATATATATATATATATATATATATATATATATATATATATATATATATATATATATATATATATATATATATATATATATATATATATTGTCACAGAGCTTACGTTTTCTACAAATTGCAGGACTCTGTTTTATCGCTTCCAATGGAGAGATGACAAATAATTTTAAAAAGTGTTACGCAAATGGCACTAATACAGCCTTGTGGTTTACAACATTTTTTATTTACATATCAAATCAGGGTAAACGTCGGATCTAGTAATACAAGAAAATAAAACATCAATACACAAATGCATACATTAAAGTTATAATTACAGAAAAATTGTTATTAAATTAAACTAGCACTGTTCGTTTCAATTGTAGTCAAAAGATGTTATAAAATGGCAGTATTTTTTATAGTTCAAAGTTCACTGTTCCAGCATTGGAAATAAAGATATTTATATTTAACTCTCACAAAGAGTTTCTTTAAAACATGATGTTTGCATTAATACACATGGCTGTTATTACTATCACTAAAAGAAAGGTGACGAATATAATAATTCTTCAATATACACGGGTCTTCATGCTTCTTGAATTGATGTCACCTGCTTTCAAGTTGTACTCATTTATTTGTAGGTAATTTGGGTAGGGTTGCCTCTATCTTTGACTCTGTCTTCCTAGGATGGGTCTGCTATGGATCTAATAATCCCCTTCGGTCTTCCAAGGATGAATCTATCATGCCATGGGTCTATCTATCCCCTTTCTTATCCCCAGGCGGATCTATTATGGATCTGCTTTGTAATGTCCAACATTTTTGTCACAATGTGACTCTTTTGCTAAGCTTTCGTCCTTTTGTCACAATGGACACTCTTCAATCTCTTGATCAGCAATGTGGTCCACAACCAATGGAATCATACACCCCTATCAACGATGTAACATCCTTTTGTCACAATGTGACTCTTTCAATCGTTAAACTTTCATCCTTTTGTCACGATGGACACTTTTCTATCTGTTGACCAGCATCGTGGCCCTCAACCAAAGGAAACATACAACCGTGTCAACGAAGTGACCTCCTCTCTCTGCTAAATGTTGGCTTATTTAGTCCCGATGTGACTATTTCATCAAAACTCTCACATGTTTGATATTTCTACTTTCCACTAACCAGCAATGTGGTCCACAACAAAACTCCAACACACTCCCGTCACCGATGTAATTCACACTAGGAACCGAGCTGAACTTACTCGCACTTCTCACATGCACATTGACATACTCTGACCCAGACACAAACCAGACACTCCCATTATATATATATACAATTCAACAATACAAACATTGCATAACACAATTATCAAATTTCTTCAACTGTTATTCCGACTGATTACTGTGTCGCAATTTGAAAGGATGTACATTTGACCTTATGACAAGCAGAGGAAATCGAATTAACGTAGAATACTGGAAGCCTCCTCTCCTGACATTTACGAGCCTTACTTATTTATATCATTTTTGAACCATCCAATATTACATTTATCTAATATGAAAACATATATTTAATGTGCTTTTTACTTCAAAAAGTACGAATATTAGATGTCAGAGTAAACGCTCTTCAAATGTTTATAAAATGTAAACATAAATAATTTATTAAGTAATGTTCGCTTAATGTAATAATATACAAAATGAGAAAATATTTAATTATATTAAAATATAAAAACACCACAACTAAATTTACATCATGCATATAAGATTATGTTGACATTAAATTCAACCTATACGGATTGTTACGTTTATTTTCCTTTGATTTACATTGAGCTAAGGTCTCTCATTTTCATCCACACGTGAGCACATTATACAACCATTTACACCCTTTCCTCTTCAACATTTATTTTTCATTCGCAATCAACAATTTTGTATTGTTCTTCTAAAAGAAATACTACCCCCTCTCTTTCTCTCTCTCCCTCGCTCTCTCTCTCTTCTAAATATCTAGAGAACATTACTTTACAATTAAGTCACTACTTTCTTTTAACTACGTCATAACTTTACGAAAACGTCATCGCTATGACATATGATTGACATATTGATTCAAATAGATCGGTTTCTATTTATGACTTGCATTAGAGAGACCCTTAAGGTAGTGCGAGATAAGAGCTCTGTAAAACCGACTTACTTACCACAGTCTGCCTCTTTTGCCGACAGACCATTTCAAGGCGGTAGCTATCGGGTTTGCTCTTTTCATTTTATGATTCATCACAAATTCGTCCTTACTTTTACATTTGGCTTGCAGATGAATACTTTTGTATTGCGCCTTTCGCAAATATTTGTAAAAGTTGCTACGCTCACGTAACTTTGTCATATTTCTTAAGTGGCAACATGCAATTGATTCTAGGAAGGTCCTTTTAAGGCGCCATGGTGTTCTATAATTAAGTGAAGTGCGGCGCTTTAATGTGTTGAATTTGGTCATCATTCAACTTGGATGAATATTAGAATTACATCAGATTGTGGTTAAAATCATTACAACATAACCTGTTACTTGTTAAATTTCCATATATGTGTCTATGACCTATTTTATTTAAAATGCCTTTGTTACGACCATGTATGATGTACAAGTCAAGTATTGTCCTCTATCATCTTGATGTTTCCATGCCTTTTTCAGATGCGTCCAATGATTCGCGACGCCATTTCATTTTAAGAGATGTAAATTTGAAGCATTTTAATTACTAGTAACAACCACATGTTGCTGCCGTTTGTTTTTGGTTTGTCATTATACAAAACAATTCGATTGTTGAACAGGACATCGACTGCGATCCGGTATTCATTTTTGTTCATCCTGGTGTATTTGGGCTGTTAGAGTTTACTGTTCCATGAAGCCACGTGACCTGCGCGGAAAACGACAGATCTAAGATCACTTTTTAAATTCATTTTAATGCAGCAGGTCGGTACTACCGAGAACAAGTCAAATCTACTTTTAAAAGCGAATTCTTAAATCCTGCTGTCAGAGAGTAGAGCATTTTAAGAGTAAAATTCATGTCATCCTTTTACGTTTAAAGTACAGTAGCCTTGCGTTCCTGTGCGAATGCCTTTTTAGATATCACATATGAGTACATATTTTATTCGTTTACTTTAATGATCCGGCCCCGACGATTGTCCCAAAATACTGATAAGGATAGTAATTTAAAGGACATTGATTGATTCTCCAGCACAATTAGGAGGTCACATGCTGGTCACCATTTTGTATAATCGGAACTTTGTACTCAGATTAAATAAATAATGATGGCAACGTTGCCCTCGTAACATTCGTTATTTTCCTAAATGAAGTTAGGTGTATCCCAAGGCAAAATGATTAAACAATAGTACACATATAACACGATGTCGTGAACTTTGCAAGGCATATTTAAATTTGCAAAGACACGGGACACAGGTTTTTACATGCCGATCTTATGTAAGAATTACAAATAAAAATCATAATAAATGGAGTAAAACCAATATTTATCATCGCAGAAGACACACTAAGTAAAACATGTGAATCATTGAAAATAACTCCATATCAAACTTACACGCAAATATACATGAATATAATTGAACATTACTCCAAATCACACTAACACGCACATATACATGAGAATAATGGAACATTACTCTAAATCACACTAACACGCACAAATATATGAGAATAATGGAACATTACTCCAAATCACACTAATACGCACATAAACATGAGAATAATGGAACATTACTCCAAATCACACTAACACGCACATATACATGAGAATAATGGAACATTACTCCAAATCACACTAACACGCACATATACATGAGAATAATGGAACATTACTACAAATCACACTAACACGCACATATATATGAGAATAATGGAACATTACTCCAAATCACACTAATACGCACATAAACATGAGAATAATGGAACATTACTCCAAATCACACTAATACGCACATATACATGAGAATAATGGAACATTACTCCAAATCACACTAACACGCACATATACATGATAATAATGGAACATTACTACAAATCACACTAATACGCACATAAACATGAGAATAATGGAACATTACTCCAAATCACACTAACACGCACATATACATGAGAATAATGGAACATTACTCCAAATCACACTAATACGCACATATATATGAGAATAATGGAACATTACTCCAAATCACACTAATACGCACATAAACATGAGAATAATGGAACATTACTCCAAATCACACTAACACGCACATATATATGAGAATAATGGAACATTACTCCAAATCACACTAATACGCACATAAACATGAGAATAATGGAACATTACTCCAAATCACACTAACACGCACATATACATGAGAATAATGGAACATTACTACAACTCACACTAGCACGCACATATACATGATAATAATGGAACATTACTTCGAATCATACTAACACGCACACATACATGAGAATAATTTAACATTACTCCAAATCACACTAACACGCACACATACATGTAAATGTGACTGGCCATATCAAAATCAGTCTAAAGTCGCATTTCAGATTATCGAGATAATCCGCTCAAAAGTCATTTAGGTGCAAAAATATCGATTTTTAGTTTTTTCTATATAATTAATGTTGAGACTCTTTACTACGTCTAAATTGAAAAATTACTCGAATTAAAAAAGTTTTTGACTGTTTATTTTAACTCTGATTGAACCCAGTACTCTGTTTACGTTCATGTAATTATCGAGATTACGCAACAAACAATGGAAAATGACCCAAATTCATTAGCCTCTTTTAAGCACAAAGAAAGAGATATGGTGGGTGTATTTGGTATCATAATAAAGGTCAATTCCCGGGGAATTCAATTACTCTATTTTTAAACATAATCGTCATACCAAAGTAGCCAATACAATCTCTTAAAACAAGTGATCAACACAAAGGAAACCACGCACCTGTTGCTAAGTTAGCCTATCGGCCTTTCCGATTGGTCAAACGGACGTCACGTGAATTTTTTTCTCTACTTCCGGTATCCCGTTGAAATTATTTTTCTCGGCGATATTTACTGTTTAAAGCGTTTTTATCTATATGAAAGTGGAATTTCCATCGATTTGTGTTACTAATGGATAATTAATAACCAGCACAATGGATCCATCGCTGGAAGCAGTTGTTAAATGCCTAAATGAGTCATTAAAGGGGTCAAATCTCGGAGGTGTTGGAAATTGGGATGAACTGATCACAACATACTTTACAAGTGCAAGTGGTACGTTGGACTCAGATAGTGAAAGTGACAGTGAAAGCTGTAGTGATATTGAAGAAACAGCTACAGACATCACTAACACTTATGAAGCTGAAGAAAAGTGCATTCAGGAGACTGATTGTGATGTTGTAACTGTGGACAATACCATTAGCCTTGTAAAAGATAGTGGACTAAACTTAGTAAGTGAGCAGCCAGAGATAGAAAACCAGACTATTAGAGATTTTAGGTGCTCATGCAAATTAAACAATGGTATAGAATGCTGCAGTTTATTTGCATTGGAAGACGTCAAGCATTATCGAATGGAAATGCATGAATTACAAAGACATGAAAAGGACCTCGTGATTCTAGCACAGATTGCTGCCCACATCCAGCGCAGCAGTGAAACAGAGTGCAGAAAAAGAAAGAAACAGACATCCCGAAAGCGCGTGAGACTATCATACTACCATGAGGGCAGTGAGATATGTCGAGAAATGTTCAAGTTCTTGCATAGGTAATTATTCTTTGTTACATATTAATCTGCCTTGAAACAAACCACTGATAAAATTAAACTTTTGCAGCACAGCACTTGTACGGATGCTATATACCTAAATATGTGGCTGGAGACTACCTTCATTATAATAGCGACAGGTTTTAATGTGCATACCTTTGTCAGTGCTATGCACTTTTATTAAAAAAGATTTTGTGTGTTTGTGCATATGTTTGCATTAATAATTAGTGTTTCCGTGGTGTCTTCTAATGGCAGAGCCGCAGAGTGGTTGCCATTTTAATTTGGGTATTACAGAAAATCTGTCCTCATATATTTCTACTCAATATGACACTTTCATACCAAGTTATGGATAGTTCTGTTCTCTTTACAGCATCAGTCAAGACAAACTGACAGGTCTCATTACATGGTATAAGGAGAATGGTCTACAGCCCAAGAAATGTAAATCTGGGGGAAGGATAAGGGGTCGAGCATTGTGCTATGAGGACGTTATGGCAGTTGTGACTTTCATCACCAACTTTGCTGAAGCCAACGCACTTGTATTGCCAGGAAGGGTTCCAGGCTACAAGAGATCAGACATTAAGCTACTGCCATCATGTGAGACAAAGGCTTCCATATGGAGAACCTATCGTGCTACTTTAAATGCAGATGGTAAGTTGTAGTACAATTAATCATCTTGCAACTATTCCAGCTAAACAGTTTCCTAAATGTGATACTAGAATGTTATTATTTTCTCAGTTATGGCAAATAATTGTATGTGCAAGTATTCCAGCTTACTGGTAGTGCGTGAGTGGTTCTACCCAGACATTTTGTCTTGTGTTCTTTCTGCATTTATCAATTAATGCCGACCAAAGGCTAGATTTATTGAATTTTACACATAGTAAGAGTTTTAGAAATAATATTAACATTATTAAGCTGTAGAGTTATTCAATAAATCTACCTATGTAGATCTCTAGGGATTTAGAGTATTTCTTTATGATAACAATGTTTTATCATTTGATTATGTTCATTTCAAAAAAAAATTTCTCATCCTAAACTTATTATTTCAGTGTTCATCCAGATGATTTTGTATAAATATATATATATAATGAAAAACACTATTTTAAAAACTTAATAATTATTCCCTTTCTGTATTAATTTTCAGGTAAACGTGCTGTGAAATTGTCAGCCTTCAGATCACTGTGGTGTCAACTGCTACCAAACATTGTTGTTACAAAACCAATGACTGACCTTTGCTGGCGATGTCAAGAAAACAACACCAAGATCTACCGGTCAGCTAACACTAGTGATGAAGAAAAGTCTAGTGTCTTAAAGGAGCAAGAAGAACATCTGCGTGTTGTACAACTGGAGCGAAGCTACTACCGGGACTTGGTTGAAGCTTGTAGGGATGTTGTGGCTGCCAATCACTTGGACTTGGGAAAATCGGCACCAAATTCGAAACCTATTGCAGCACATTATAGTTTTGACTTTGCACAACAGGTGTTTTATCCAAACGATCCACTGCAGCCAGGGCCAATTTATTTCTTGACGCCCCGTAAATGTGGAATATTTGGTGTGTGCTGTGAAGGAGTACCCAAACAAGTGAATTTTTTAATTGATGAAGGATCCAGTGTCAGCAAAGGATCAAATAGTGTCATCAGCTATATTGATTACTTCTTTATTAACTATGGTTTGGGAGAACAAATTGTTCACTTACATGCTGACAACTGCTCTGGACAAAATAAAAACAATTTTCTTTTGTGGTACCTGTGCTGGCGTGTAATGCAAGGTGAGCACACAGACATTGCAATTCATTTTCTCATTGCTGGACACACAAAGTTTGCTCCTGACTGGTGCTTTGGGCTTTTAAAGCAGAAGTACAGAAAGACTCCGGTTTCATGTTTAGCCGATATTGTTGAGGTTGTAAACAGGAGTACTGTTACTGGGGCAAATGTTCCCCAGCTAGTTGGTCAAGAAGATGGAACACAGCTTGTTGCCACACGTGACTGGCAGACCTTTTTGTCACCGTACTTTAGGACGCTGCCCGGGATTAAATCCAATCAACACTACCGATTCTCTGCAAAAGCTCCTGGAGTAGTATTCTACAAAAAACATGCTGACAGTGAGGAGCAGGAATTTCAACTTCTAAGGGATGCAACCAACCAACCACCTAAAGAGAGACCAACACCAATAGTGATGCCACAACTCGACCCGAGTCGTGTTGACTATCTCTACAACAGGATCAGACCTTATGTTCGAGAAGATGTAAGAGACATTGTTTGTCCCCCTCTAAGGAACAACAGAAAGAGGGCACTTGAGGCTGCTTAGGTAGTTATAAACAGACTGTAACTGCATGGATACTTTATTGATTGCCATGAATTTACAACATAGTTGATGTATGTATACTAAAGTAAAAAAAGACAAATCTACACCCACTTCTAAAGAAAGACACATTACTTTAATTTAATAATGCATAATATTATATAGCTCATAATATTATATAGCATGTTTGTAGTTGACTCTTTTATTAATTTCATGTACATGTATTTGCTATTTTGTTCTTCTTTCTTTATTTCTTTTTCTTTCTTTTTTTTCGTTCTTTCTTTCTTATTTTTTTTATATTAATTTATTTACATTTAATACCACTTTATGCATCAAGGAAGCAATGCTTACAATAACAAAGAATTTTTATGCACAGGCACATGCATTTCTATTAAATAAATGTTATGTTTTTATTTTAAAAACCTTCAGAACAGTGTCCCCCTTATATAGAGTTAAAGAGACAAAAAGTCAAAGAAAATGACACTTTTATGATTTTCAATGGTCACTTTTTTTGTAAATTGTTGCATTATATGGTTGTTTTGATAATAAATGAGTATGTGCATGAAATAGGGTTGTGTTTTCTCTTTCCAACAATGTATGACATGATGGTTTTATTTATATAGAAAATGTTGGTTGCTATGGCATTTCGTTTTAAGTATTGACCAAAAATGTCCAAAAAGTTTCAGGGCCGTTTTCTCCACATTTATGTGTAGATTTAGGCATTGAACGGTGTTACTTAAAATTGAATAACTTTCCACAGGAACATAGTATCATAATGGTTCTTGTATCATTTTAAAGGTCTTTTCATGCTCTATAAAATAAATATAAAAACTCAAAATATTTATTTTGCGACTTTAGACTGATTTTGATATGGCCAGTCACAAATAATTGAAGGTTGCTTGATATCACACTAATACGCACAAATTCATTTGAATAATTGAACATTACTCTATCTATTGCAATCGCCATCTTAACAGTTCTCGTTTTATTAAAGAAATCTAACTAAATAGATATATTTACCAATCAAGATCCCAAATGTTTAGCAACAGTAAAATAACAATCGTTCTTGAGAACCCCAATCCGCCTTAACTCCTTTTAAGTGTACATAACCAATGTTAAATACATCGTTCAATACGCTTTGACGAAAGTGCATGTATTTGTACAAATCAGCGTTTGGCTACATTTCTTGTATATGCCTGTCACGTCCTTTGGAATTGCACTTGATTGCTTTTATAATCTACAAGTAATATACAAGTGTTCACTTGTTTAATGCCATGGTATTGAATAATTCATATCATGACAAATGCAGTTGTCAGTGTGACGCTGTTAGCAGTCTATAAATTGTGCATATAAGCGGAATATTAAACGTTGATTAAGGAAACACTGAATTCCCAATAGAATTAATTACTGTTCTTCCCCGCACCACATAAAGTATTTGAATGTACATAATAGTCTTAATCCAAAGTAACATAAAATTAATTAGTGGCTTCCAGATCAAAGCAAGAAGTTAATGACACAGAATACTGGTCAAAGCAACTACGATTGACAATCCCCCACCGGCAAATACAATTATAGGCGCCTGTTTAATCCTGTCAAAATGAGAACAAATGTTAAATTGAAATTTATCATTGCTAAAATATAGACTGTCTGAAACTGGTACGGAAACAATTAAAAACGTGCCAGCTAGAATTATTATAGATTTATATCTGCTTGAATACATTCTATGTTTCTTATTATCAAAACTCAGTATGTTTCTATAGAACACATTATAAAGACCGGCATTATATAGTACAAGGAATGCATTATTCAATCTTAGAAACATTTTTATTTCCTTCAGTTTGACAGAAGTGGAGTATGTTGAAATAATTCTGGAAGCTATAATCTCTTAGAAACATAAAAAAACGTGTTAAACTGTTACGGAAAAGCAACATTTCCTAATTCCTTCTGTGAACTTAGAAAGTCTGCAAACATCAGAAATAAATGTGTTGGATTATACAATGGGAAATTAAGAACAGATATACCACAGTATCTAAACTACAAAAGACAAAGGAATGCAAGTTAACGTAAAAGCGACAGAAACACAGAAACGATACATAGCACACACGCACGCACCCACGTGCACATACAGACACGCGCACATGCACGCAAGCACATACGCACACACACAGACACAGCGGTTAGCTCCTTGCAACGGTCAATAGACCGACTTGAGTGCTTAAACCGGGTTTGTGGAGCGTTACAACCTCGCACTTCCTGCATGCTTTTCTCTCCCAAAAAACGCTGTAAATAAAGATATACCATCTAAGAAAGACGATTAACAGTAAATACCTGCATCGGAAGTTAAAACTGATAAAAGTAACTTATTTATAAAAAAAAACCAAGAAGAACAAATAAGAACACATGGAGTTTGTTTCTACTCGTATACGTACTGATCGAAGTGTCAGTTGCTGTTTACAGGCTGATCAATATTAAGTCATTAAATAACAAGAATTCTACCCCCTATTTTTCTTAATGTGTCGTTATTCATAACCGACATTGCATGACATATGCACAATGTGTCCAAAACTTAAGTGCCTGCTTTCCAATAAGAATGCATTGTGTTTCGGATTTTTTAAAGTGTTTAATTATAATAAATCAAACATATTCAACAAACTAATTAATGAAAGAAATAACATTGCCAGCAGTTGACTATTATTCATAAAAGTGTTAAATAAAACAATGATAAAATAATGCATCTCCATTCAATGCACATACAATTTCCTTTTAAGTTTCCGTCAATCGTCAACAGATTTTCTTTCCGGTGCCATACGTTAACCACGAACACTCCTAACATGTCCATTGTCTAAGTTGAATGTTAATAAAGTCAACTTGTGTTATCTGTCAATGTCTTTCTTACGTGACTAATGAGTGGAGACGTCTTGATTTAGAGTTCTGTCGAGTCCATATTAAAAGGAGGTAAATGACACATGAAATCACAATCGTGCTTTGTGTTATTGACAGATATAAATTGTCGCTTATGAGAGCTTCAAGCCGACACAGAATTGACACTGTTTCAGTCTTTAATTTTAATTATATTTAAATATTTCAAGTGTACTTTTTTAAATTTTAGAACACACATTGTATGTATTTCCTTATTATTTCTCCAGCATGGTTTTTTGCCACAGATTAGGAATCTAGATCAAAATTTTCTAAAAAAGCACGAACGCCAAAATGGCTTTGTTTCGGAATAGCGTGTATCTTTTTTATTATATTTTACTATTTACTTTTACAGACTTTAACTTTAAGAATGACTATTTTATGTATTATTATTTTTCCATTTTTAGTTTAGTTTAAACCTATTTATTTATAGTCGATTGGGAAACAAGTTCTTTTATCTTATATCAATCCCTCTCGACTGTCCACTTCCTGGGTAGAACCAGTAAATAGTAGTGCTCAAGGACTAACATCACGTGGTCAGTTTCGAGGTTCGAACCTTGGACCCTTCGATCCGGAGTCCAACGTCTTAACCACTAGACCACGAACGCCCACATTTTTGTTTCTCACTGTTTTTGAATTATGATAATATTTGACTTATATGGACAAAAACAAGGTAAGGATGTTTATATTCTTATAAGTTCATGGCATAAAACATTAAGTTAGAATAAGAATATATATGACAAAGTCCTGTGAGCAATGCAACATATACAAAATGTAAAAGGCACAGTATCAAGATATTCACATGCAAGAAAAATGTAAAAGTAAGGACAAATCATGATGCAATTTGTTCTACTTCCTGGCTTCAAACGAATATTTAGATCGAACTTTTGTCATGCCTTGTATCATTAAAATAAGTTTGTCTAATATGAAATGCAATATATATATATATATATATATATATATATATATATACATCTTCTTCACGTCTTAATTGTTAAGCTTGACTTTCTTATCTGTTATATTTTCCTATCTCTATTTCATATAGTAATTGAATAAATAAATAAACAAATACATAGATAGATAGACAGATAGATAGGTAGATAGATAGATTAAAGATAGATAGATAGACAAATATAAATAAACAAATCTAAACAAATATAAAACAAACTTTGTACAACTTTCAATGTTCAAATCTAGACTTAGGAGAACGGTTTTTAAAGAAAAAATATTAACGGAAAGTAATATCCAATGTTCGTTGTGCTTGGGAAACTAAAAACATAATGCAAAATTGAAGAAGTTTTACCACGTCTATTTAAATACAGTTTGTAAATGTGTCTATTTTTAAACATATAATAACACAGTAATTAAGTTTTATTTCTTCATATAAAATACTTGAAATCAGACGTTTTGATTTTAAAGACACTGATCAAATAATCAGTGCATGTTTATAGGAAAGGTAAAATTATCAATAGTATTTTATGTAAAATGTATGCAATAACCACAAATAAAACATTAACTTGAAAGAGCACTTCTGGGCAATTACTGTTTTAATTGAGGTAATGTTTGTATAGAAACTGAAGTATATTGGCATACCGTCTCATCAGGATATCAGGCCTTTCCTTGTCCATACATTTTATACTGCAGCAGTATATAACACTGGATTGTATGTATAGACACAAACATTTCAATAAAGATGTAGTTTCTGGTACTGGCAGTTAAATCTGTTTTATTTCTCTTCGTCCGTCCTTGTTTCACTTTGACTGCAGTAGCACCCATGTCGGCGACATAGTATCGACAATTGTTTCTCCCGAATGCATGAAAACGCTCAATTTCCTTTGTGGCTTTAATTGAAATTTGATGATTATTTACATTCAGTAATAATTGAATCTATCTTTATACCAAAAAATAAATGCATGATCTTTAAATGCAGACCTTTAAGTAGTCATTGATAAATCACGAATATGTGCTTTGTTTGATCGTGGTGACACGAAAGGAAAAACTGTCAGGAACCAGAAGGTTGTACTATCACACACCTTCTTGATAAATGCATGTGCGTAATGATATATCCATTCAATGCGACAAACACCACATCCGAGAAGTTAACATAAAACAACCACAAAAAGTCCCAAGAAGGCTAGAAATAGAACTATTTGATTATACAGGAATGTAGGCTCAATTTAAGTAACAGAACTAACAGTTATTGTTTACGGAATTGCAGCTATGTTGAAAATGATGACCCGTTTAAAGGTAATTGCATAGATTCATTATTCTCTGCCATGCATAATCCCTTACACCACGTACATATTAACAATCTACACTCTATGCACAATAAATACCCAAACACATACAAATACATCCAAATTTTACAAAACTATGATGGGATATGTTGCATACGCATCGTATTTTTTTCACTAACTTTTAATTTTGAATAGGATACGACAATAGCGTACCGGCAGAGTCGTCCACTTGTAACTCCTCTAACCGTTTAGACTATAACCGCATGGGTTCGGGTCCAGTTCTGAGCGGAGGACTTAATGATTGAAGGTCTTCCAGCTGACCTGCGGTGAGGTGGTGGTTCTACACAGACATTTGTTTTGGGCTCTTCCTATACCAAAATAGCTAGACGCCACTATAATGTTCATAATTGGTCACTGCGACGTATTTCAAGAACAAAATAAAAACAATTTTGAAACTTTGAATTATCTTCTTTTTTTAAACATTACACTTGCAGATATTGAAACACATAAATGCGCATAAAAGTCAACATCATTAAAAATACTAAAACATAGCCTATTGCGTTAAAAGAAAATGACTAACTATAATTTGGTTATGAATTTCGCATAGAAGAAAATACTAGCAATTTAGCGCGAACGTATTACAAGAGGAACACATTATTTAAAATCAGACTTAATTAAAAATGTAAAACTATAACACAATAAATGATGGAGCATCTTATTAAAAAGAAAACAAATAATGTAAACCCAGACGATTAATTCTTGTAAATATACATCACTGAACTTAATTATAGAACGCAACGCAAAGAAAATCAAATTTAGAATATAAATATAACTGCAATGAAAAGATAAAAATCAGCTACTTAAACTCAATCAGAGAGCAGTGAATGCAAACCGATTTTACAAAACGAAATAAATACGCATATTTCAAACTTCAAACGAAATTCTTTACGTTTATGTCAAGGCAACACAAACCTTCTTGCTTAAACGTAAATGACAGCAATGCACACTTGTCTCAATTAAGATTCACAAGATCAAGATCATATATTCTGTTTCCGCAAAGCTGTACATGTTTTCACCTGACACGAAAGAAAACGTATCACTTGTCTGTTTATAGAATACCAGCTATTAACAATGGTTGGAGAAACACACACATTGAATTAACAAGTCTGATTGTCGATATTTCCTTCTTGTCCATCAAATAAATTACTTAATATTCAAGCACATCTTCTAATTTGTACAAGTGTTCCTGTGACTGCAGCACGTCCCAAGTTGAATGACTGTTAATTTTGCCTTGTTACAAGAAGCGGTAATCTGACTGAGGAAATGTCAGTAGATATACGAAGCTGCTTAGAAAGCTTCCAACTAATATAAAATACTGAAGGAGATTCCACTCCTTTCTGGATATGTACATGATGTTTTCCTTTCTTTGCCATACACTGTATTTGCTTTGATTAAACAAATCGGACTTGGGTGTTTAAACCGGTTTTACTGAGCAATTAGTGTCTTAATCAAGCAATGAAGACCTTTAGAGTGTTTCCTGCTTGTTAAATCAGAATTGTATTTTTCTGTCTGTGTCCTCAGGAATCGAAGACCTAACAGCTGCTGTTTTTCTCAGTTGTACAAATAACGAATGTTGGACTCGTCCATCAGGCATGTTGACTCTGTCATGTAAATGAGGACAACAATATTATATTGATAAATGACTGATCATGCAATTAAAGAGAAGGGTCACCAGCCGGTCATGATTTTTGTTATAAAGTCCAACTAGCAATATGAAAATTTGTTTAGACCACACATAAAAGTTAAAACCAAATGCAAAAGTTATATCACTTGCATTAGCTAAAAGTCATCAGCATTAAATTTAAGGTGAAATGGCAGATAAAACATTCACGTACATTATAAGCATCTTAAAATAAGTTATAAAGAATTAAAGCTATTGGTAGATAAAATTTAAATATCTGTGAAAATTATTGTTAGGACCTTTTCTTATTTACCTATAAAGAATTAACGCAGTACAGTTAAGTTTATTGAGCTATTTCTATATCAATGAGGTTATTAGTTTTACCTTTGTCAAAACACATATTGTAAAAAAGTAAAAAAGAAACTTAGCAAAAATCTAACAATGTATAGCATTAGGTAGTATTTAATTAGTGCAGGCGTCAAGTTACTGTTTGACATTGACCTAACACACATGTACGATGCTCCTTGGTTTTATTCTAATTAAATATACCACAAACACATTTTCCGGTTAGACTGATTATTTTAAATGAGTAATTAAATAATGCATATAAGATCATGTTGGATTAAAGATCACACCCGCATCAGCTGAAAGGCAAATGTCGACTGCAATATTACACAATAAGGTTTAGGTTGAAAAGTAGATCATAAAATTCTAGACAACATCCCGCAAATCATACGAAACTTACAATATTAGTTAATTTTATTGAGCTATATGTAGGTAATTTCTAGTTTTACCTTTGTCCTGAGCCTTTTCAAATTTTGAGAGTTTACTTAAATCTCCTTCTGTTCAGAGACAGACAATATGACTGAATAAAAATACATTTAAGTTTTCCACTCTTAATAAATCTAAAGAAATATATATAAAACACACTATTTGTTATCATAACATTGGTACTTTTATGCATTTGAACGCAATAGCGACAAGGTTTGACGTCTCTCTTTAAAAATCGTACACGCACGATTGAGATTAATTAAGGGCGACGTTCAGCCAAATCTGGGGATTTACCCTATTTCATGGTCTCTTCGTCTTTTAAAAAATTGCAACCTTAACGTATGGTTAAAAATACCGTAAAAAATATGATAAATATAAAAAATAAAGTGGTGCTGAACTTCGGCGATGATGCATCCATTATCTTGTCATACTGACAATATGAATGAACGAAAGAAACTGACAGAATCCACAATTTTAACACATTTGTGTTCAAAGAATAAAAAAAGATAGACATTAAGGCGAATTGTCTCAAAATTCAAAATAACAGTAAAAACACAATTTATCTTGGTTTGCACTGTTTATCATCAATAAATTCAATTGCTCTGTAACAATAGGTAAATAAGAAAATGCCCTATCACAATTTCCAAAGATAGTTAAATCTGAACTATCTCTAGACAAAGGTAAACAATGTAAATGTAAAAGTGACAAAAACACAGAAACGAGACAAAAAGAACAAGCAGCAGTTATCGAGCGCTACAACCTCGCACTTCCTGAAAGTTTTTCTATCAAACAAAGAGTGTAAATAAAATGTCACTCCAAAGTGAGACAGCTAACAGTACTCACCTGCATCAGGAATTAAAACTGACAAAATGAACTAATATACACAGCGAAATACTGAAATGTTTTGTGTCTGTTTCTTTATGTATTTTAAATAGAAATTTCCAACGTATGTGTACAGATTCGTATAAGCGTATACTTTAGTTTTGGTTGTCAAATTATATACAAGTTACGTTTAAAAGGCAAAGGGGATATAAAGTTTGTTGTATGATCTAAACAATCAACTTCCACTGAAGTGGTTATCTATTATTTTGTCAACTTGAAAATATGAATGCACAAAGTAAATGTTGACGAAATTTACAGTTTTAACAAATGTATGTTTAAAGAAACCATGTTAAAGTTAAGTCAACAAATAAACACAAACAATAAAGCTATACAAATGTTCCAGGATTCAAAGTAACAGAAAAAAACATACACAATATTCGTTAATATGTTTTCACTGAACAATAAATTCAAAGGCTTCATACCAAGTTGCTAAAATGTATGATGGATATTTATCACAAATTCAAATAATGAAACAATAAAAATCCAGTCGAAATATGTCTAATGTATCTTTACAAATAAACGACACACCATGCCTGAAAACAATTAAGGTTAAAAGTATTTCGGATTCTTATACATATCTCTTAGGAATTTATAGCGTCAATATATTTAATTGTGCAAGGCTAATTTTAAGAAAGCGACTCGTCTAAAACCGGTAGATTGGTTGCTCGAGTTGTTTTAATAACACATTAGTTTTTATTTGCAAATTCTGAAAGCAATACACTGGGCAGAAATATCGATACCCAGTGCAAACATTTCTATACAGATTAAATAACTATAAACGTGATTATGACAAAAATATTGGTCTTTATTTGCATGGAATAATAAATAATGAAAACGATTTTGCAATAATCATATAAGGACATAAAAAAGTAATAAAACATGTATTTTATGGCAATGTTTAAGTCTGTAAAGTGCAGGTTAATGCACTGGTAACATATCAGAAGTTTCTGTTTAAATGCAGGATCATATGTGTGGTCGGAGGGTTTACTTAATCTTTCATACAAATCTATTTCCAGACATTTTATATTGCAAAATGCCATGGTTTAATGATAAAACAAAGACGAAGGCCTTTAATCATTCGCTTGTTGAACTAATGTCAATTCATTTTATATAAGGAAATAAAACTGTTATCTTCTTTTTTTGCAAACTTTTGTTTGTCATTGTTTATCATTTATTGTTATTCAATTCAAGTGCAAATAGAGGCATGGAAAGGCATAAAGCTTTATGTTGTGGAACCGTAACACTCCTGTTTTGATAGGACTCTCCCAATCTACCTATTACGTCCCTTCTTCTGATGGTGGTAAGAATAGTAAAATGATGGCCGGTGGGTCCTGTGTTCGAATCCAATTCCTTTAGTGGTAACTATATGAAAACTGATTTAAAAAAAGTGTTAGAGTCGAGAGGTTTATTTACTTGCATAAATTATATAACCTTAGGTTGTATAATTATAACTATATAACTATATATAACTATATATAACTATCTATAATTATATATAACTATATAAAACTCTCTCTCTATTATCATATATAACTATATATATAACTATATATAACTCTCTCTCTCTATATATTATATATAACTATATAACTATAACTATAACTATACTATAACTATATATAAATATATATATATTATCTATATATATATATATATATATATATAAATAAATCTATATATATATATACTATATATATATATCTCTATCTCTCTCTCTACTCTCTCTATCTCTCTCTCTATCTATCTATTCCTCTCCTCTCTCCTTCCTCTCTCTCTCTCTCTCTTACCCTCTATTCTCTATATATCTCTCTCTCCTATCCTCCCTATCTATCTCTTCTCTATCTCTATCTATCTCTCTTTCATCTATCTATCTCTACTCTCTATCTTTCTATCTCCTCCTATATCTCTATCCACCTCTCTATCTCTCTCTATCGCTATCTATTCTATCCCTCCCTACACTATAGGCACATATATTTACTGTTTTTTTATTTGTGGTACGAAGTTTAGATGTCAAAGTAAACGCGCTTTAAATGTTTAAATTGTAAAAATAATAAGTTTATTAAGTAATGTTCGATTAATGTAATACTATGAAAATGAATATTTAAAATATAAAAACACCACAACTAGATTTACACCATGCATATAAGGTTGTGTTGATATAAAATTCAACCTATACGGATTGTTACGTTTATTTTCCTTTGATTGACATTAGGTTTAGGTGTCTCATTTCCATCTTCGCGTTAGCATGATGTACATTTACACTTTTTTCTCTGGTCATATCTCTTCAACATTTAAATTTCATTTGCAATCAACAAATTTGTATTGTTCTTTTAAAGAAATACTACCCCTCTCTCTCTCTCTCTCTCTCTCTCTCTCTCTCTCTCTCTCTCTCTCTCTCTCTCTCTCTCTCGCTCTCTCTCTTTTAAATATCACGAGGACATTACTTTACAATTAAGTCACTTCTCTCTTTTAACGACGTCATAATTTTGAGAAAACGTCGGCGCTATGTTATATTTTATTCAAATAGATCGGTTTCTTTTTTTATGACTTGCATTAGAGACATCCTTCAGGTAGTGCGAGATAAGAGCTCTGTAAAGCCGACTTAATTACCACAGTCGGCCTCTTTTGCCGACTGACCATTGCAAGGCGGTAGCTATCGGGTTTGCTCTTTTCATTTAATGATTCATCACAAATTCGTCCTTACTTTTACATTTGGCCTGCAGATGAATACTTTTGTATTGCGCCTTTCGCAAATATTTGTAAATCTTGCTACGCTCACGTAACTTTGTCATATTTCTTAAGTGGCAACATGCAATTGATTCTAGGAAAGTCCTTTGATGGCGCCATGGTGTTCTATAATTAAGTGAAGTGCGGCGCTTTAATGTGTTGAATTTGGTTATCATTCAAATTGGATGAATATTAGAATTACATCAGAATGTGGTTAAAATCAGTACAACATGACCTGTTACTCAAACATGTCAAAAGTCCATAAAGATGGTTATGACTTGTTTTATTTAAATTGTCTTTGTTACGACCATGTATGATGCGAAAGTCAAGTTTTGTCCTCTATTGTCTTGATGTTTTAAAGCACTGGTAACATTTCAGAAGTTTCTGTTAACTTTATCCCCTTCAAACCAAAGCCACATTATAGAGGCTTTCAATTTAACGTCACGCTATCTTGACGATATTCTAACTATAGATAATCCTTTCTTTTCTCAAATGATCCATCTGTTTTACCCTCCAGAACTTACCCTTAATAAAGCAAATAACTGACATTTAAATGCAGCATTTCTAGACATTGAGATCAATATTTCCAATGACAACGTCTCTACTAAAATCTATGACAAGAGAGATGATTTCAACTTTAGTATTGTGAATTATCCATACCTTGATGGTGATTCACCTCGTGCTACCTCCTATGGTATTTACATATCACAACTTACAAGGTTTGCACGAGTTTGTACTAAAGTAGAAGATTTCAATGCTAGAAACCTGTTTATTTCTTCTAAACTGTTACAGCAAGGCTTTCGTTTTCATAAATTAAGAAAGGCGTTTTCAAAATTCTTTCACCGCAATGATTTTATTGCTTCTAAGTATAATAGCAGTATGAAAACACTTATGCAGAAAGGCATAAGCCATCCTGCATTTTATGGAAATGTTTTATACAAGTTAAAGAAGATCAAGGGTCTCAATAACTTTTCTGACCACTTTACAAAACTTATCAGAAAATGTATTGCAGACGGTTACAACCCGGGAATACTTCGATGTACTGCATTGCTTGCAATTGACCCTTTTACAGTCAAGAACTTGCATTGCTTTTAAATTACACGATGACCGGACAGGTCGTTGAGACTATATGAAAACAGTGACTTAAAGCCATAATTGGACAGTCACTGTTGGATTTCTTGTCTCTTCATCTCTCCAGTCGTGCCCTATATAGGTGGGACAACTTGAGCAGTCTCCATACCCTTTACGTGAGATTGCACAGTAGGTATAACATCGGGATTTTTTTAATCTTTATCATATATAATATGTCAACTGCGGATAAATCCTCGGCGTTTATAATATGTTTTTTAAACGATTAACTCTAAACAATACTACGTTTTATTTTGTTAATTTTCTAAAATTCTATTGTTTCTTCCATATTGTTTACATTTCACTTTTGACACTTTTGGCATATGACGTCATGGCATTTATGACGTCATTATATGGTTCTTATAATATATCAGCGCTTGTACTGCTTTATTTTATTTTAAACTACTCTCTCATTTGGAATTTTTTGGTTGCCGAGGCTTTTATCTACTGTAAATACTGTACATATGTTCATTATATCTGTTCTAACTCCCAATGCAGGTGCTTACTGTTAGTTGTGTCACTTTGACGAGAAACTTTTATTTACACTGTTTGTTTGATAGAAAAGCCGTCAGGAAGTGTGAGGTTGGAGCGCTCCACAAACCAGGTTTAAGCACCCCAGTTGGCCCTTTTGCCGACTGACCGTTCCAAGGCGGTAACTGATGGTTTTTCTTTTTGTGTGTTATGTCTCGTCTCTGTGTTTTTTGTCACATTTACATTTACCTTGTCTGCCTTGGTCTGCAGGTAGATAAAATTTAAATATCTGTGAAAATTTTGATAGGACCTTTTCTTATTTACCTATTCATGCCTTTTTGCAGATGCGTCCAATGATTCGCGACGCCATTTAATTTTAAGAGTCGGAAATTTGAAGCATTTTAATTGCAAGTAACAACCACATGTTTGTTTGTTTTCGGTTTGTCATTATACAAAACAATTCGATTGTTGAACAGGACATCGACTGCGATCCGTTATTCATTTTTGTTTATCCTGGTGAATTTATGCTGTTAGAGTTTACTGTTCCCTGAAGTCACGTGACCTGCGCGGAAAACGACAGATCTAAGTTCACTTTTAAAATTCATTTTAATGTAGCAGGTCGGTACTACCGAGAACAAGTCAAAGCTACTTTTAAAAGCGAATTCTTAAATCCTGCTGTCAGAGAGTAGAGCATGTATATAAAATTTATGCCACCCTTTTACGTTTATAAGTACAATAGCCTTGCCTTCCTGTGCGAATGCCCTTTTAGATATCACAGACTGAGTAAATATTGTGTTCATTTACTTTAATTATCAGGCCCCGACGATTGTCCCAAAATGCTGATAAGGATAGTAATTTTAAGGACATTGATTGATTCTCCAGCGCAATTAGGAGGTCACATGCTGGTCACCATTTTGTATAATCGGAACTTTGTACTCATATTAATTAAATAATGATGGCAACGTTGCCCTCGTAACATTCGTTATGTTCCTCAATAAAGTTAAGTGTATCCCAAGACAAAATGATTAAACAATAGTACACATATGACACGGTGTCATGAACTTTGCTAGGCATATTTAAATTTGAAAATACACGGGACACAGATTTTAAGATGCCGATCTTATGTAAGAATTACAAAAAAAAAATCATTATAAATGGAGCAAGACCAATATTTATTATCGCAGAAGACACACTAAGTAATACATGTGAATAATTGAAAATTACTCCATATCAAACTTACACGCACATATACATGAATATAATTGAACATTACTTCAAATCACACTAACACGCACATATACATGAGAATAATGGAACATTACTACAAATCACACTAAAACGCACATATACATGAGAATAATTGAACATTAATCCAAATCACACTAACACGCACATATACATGAGAAAAATGGAACATTATTCCAAATCACACTAACACGCACATATACATGAGAATAATTGAACATTACTCCAAATCACACTAACACGCACATATACATGAACATAATGGAACATTACTACAAATCACACTAACACGCTCATATACATGAGAATAATGGAACATTACTTCAAATCATACTAACACGCACATATACATGAGAATAATTGAACATTACTCCAAATCATACTAACACGCACATATACATGAGAATAATGGAACATTACTCCAAATCACACTAACACGCACACATACATGTAAATAATTGAAGGTTGCTTGATATCACACTAATACGCACAAATTCATTTGAATAATTGAACATTACTCCATCTATTGCAACCGCCATCTTAACAGTTCTCGTTTTATTAAAGAAATCTAACTAAATAGATATATTTCCCAATCAAGATCCCAATTGTTTAGCAACAGTAAAATAACAATCGTTCTTGAGAACCCCAATCCGCCTTAACTCCTTTTAAGTGTACATAACCAATGTTAAATACATCGTTCAATACGCTTTGACGAATGTGCAGGTATTTGTACAAATCTGCGTTTGGCTACATTTCTTGTATATGCCTGTCACGTCCTTTGGAATTGCACTTGATTGCTTTTATAATCTACAAGTAATATACAAGTGTTCACTTGTTTAATGCCATGGTATTGAATAATTCATATCATGACAAATGGAGTTGTCAGTGCGCCGCTCTTAGCAGTCTATAAATTGTGCATATAAGCGGCATATTAAACGATGATTAAGTACACACTAAATTCCCAATAGAATTACTGTTGTTCCCCGCACCACATAAAGTATTTAAATGTACATAATAGTCTTAATCCAAAGTAACATAAAATTAATTAGTGGCTTCCAGATTAAAGCAAGAAGTTAATGACACAGAATACTGGCCAAAGCAACTACGATTGACAATTCCCCACCGGCAAATACAATTATAGGCGCCTGTTTAATCCTGTCAAAATGAGAACAAATGTTAAATTGAAATTTATCATTGCTAACATATAGACTGTTTGAAACTGGTACGGAAACAATTAAAAAAAAACGTGCCAGCTAGAATTATTTTAGATTTAAATCTGCTTGAATACATTCTGTTTCTTATCAGCAAAACTCAGTATGTTTCTATAGAACACATTATAAGACCGGCATTATATAGTACAAGGAATGCGTTATTAAATATTAGAAACATTTTTATTTCCTTCAGTTTGGCAGAAGTGGAGTATGTTGAAATAATTCTGGAAGCTATAATCTCTTAGAAACATAAAAAACGTGGTAAACTGTTACGAAAAAGCAACATTTCCTAATTCCTTCTGTGAACTTAGAAAGTCTGCAAACATCAGAAATAAATGTGTTGGATTATACAATGGGAAATTAAGATCAGATCCTATAAGATATACCACAGTATCTAAACTACCCAGACAAAGGACAAACGCTGTAAATAAAGATATCCCATCAAAGAAGGACGACTTACAGTAAACGCCTTCATCGGGAGTTAAACCATATAAAAGTAACTTTTTTACACACAAATAAATAAATAAATAAAAATAAAAACACAAGAAGAACAAATAAGAACTATTTAATGAAGTTATAAGATGCCCCCACGTCGTATGTCAGATGTGTCAAATCTAAAAAACACGAAGGAAGCCATTGAATTTAGAAAAAAAATCAAAACTAATAAAACAATAAAATATAGTGAACAGTTAATAGACCGATTAACAATGAACACATGAAGTTTGTTTCTACTCGTATACGTACTTACCGAAGTGTCAGTTGCTGTTTACAGGCTGGTCAATATTAAGTCTTTAAATAACAAGAATTCTACCCCGTATTTTTCTTAATGTGTCGTTATTCATAACGGACATCTCATGACATTTGCACAATGTGACCAACCATTACGTGCCTGCTTTCCAATAATAGGTAAATAAGAAAAGAAAAGAATACATTCTGTTTCGGATTATTTAGAGTGTTTAATTATAATAAATCAAACATATTTAACAAACATATTAATAAAAGCAATAACATTGTCAGCAGTAGAACATTATTCATAAAAGTGTTAAATAAAACACTGATAAAACAATGCCTCTCCATTCACTGTACATACAATTCCTTCTAAGTTTCCGTCAATCGTCAACGTCAACAGATTTTCTTTCCAGTGCCATACATTAACCACGAACACTCCTAACATGTCCGTTGTCTAACTTAAATGTTTATACAGTCAACTTGTGTTATCTGTCAATGTCTTTCTTACGTGACTTATGAGTCGAGACTTCCAGATTTCGAGTTCTGTCGAATTCATATTAGAAGGAGGTAAATGACACTTGAAATTACAATCGTGCTTTGTGTTACTGACAGATATAAATTGTCGTGTATGCGAACTTTAGGCCGACACAGAATTGGCATTGTTTCAGTCTATCATATCAATTATATTAGAATATTTCAAATTTACAATTTCTAATTTTAGAATACACATTGTAGGTATTTCCTTATTTTTTTTCAGCATGTTTCTTGATCATTTTTATCTAAATAAGCAGGAAAGCCGAAATCGCTTCGTTTCGGAATAGCGTGTATCATTTCCGATTTTATTAAAATATTTCATTTTCTTTAAATTAAATTTAAGAATTGATATTTACTGTATAATTATCTTTCTATTTTTCCACTGTTTTCTTTTAATTATGTGTATATTTTACTTATATGCAAAAACACTGTCACTGTTTCGGGATAGTGTGACAAATTGTTGTGCAATTCTATGATTATTTCGATAAAATATAAATTCAAAGGCCATGTGTCTGAAATAATGTTTGCGTTATATGGTAAAGCAAGCTGACATTTAATGTTCAAAGCTTGCATTAACTTATTCCATGATGTGTTATGAGACACAAGATAAATGTGCCATGCTATCGGGAAGAAATGCTATCATGACAAACTAGCTCACAGACGCGACAGAAGTATATCAATCATACCACTATTCTATTGTGCTGACTTCGACATTCAATAATCATGAATACTCCAATGTTTGAACAATCTTTGACTTTATTAAAAATTTACATCCATACATCATTGTTTGAAGACACGAATGGTGTCGCTAAAACTTGAACTTTTTAGATAATACCATATACGTGTCTTTCATGTGAGTCAAAATCCTTTTTTATCATTTCTTCACTTGCAAGTTTCGTTTCGCATAAACATCAACAAACGGCTGACAGTGAAAGCAGATCCTCAGCTTACAAGTCGTTGTTAGCATTTCTAAATGTCGCATATTCCAGTCATAGGAGATAGCTTAATTTTAATCGCACGTACCTGACAAACAGGCGATTTCATATTTGTGCTTAATTGTCGCAACGTAGTGTCAGCGTGTTTAAAAAATGCGCTGACCCGAAATCACATTATAGTGATAAGGCAGTTCGCCGTCCCAACGACGGCGTAAAATTATTAACACATCATTGTGGCATCGTGTTTTTCTTCTATCTTGCCATTGTAATCGCGACAATGCGAAAATGTGAAATGGCAGATATTAGTCACCATATTTGAGTACCACATGCCATGTCCATATTTTAAATATGAGCTGTCTATTTCTTATATCATTCAATTCCATACAGGAAAAAGGGAACATTTTTATTCTAGACTTTCAAGATGCAAATACCAGACAACAGTGATACTCTTTTGACTGTTTTTCATGTTCTACGTCAATGTAGACAAACGGAACATGGATCAAAATGGTCATAGTTTGTCTAGCTTGACTGTTAAAGGTGGTATCCAGCCTATATCAAATAACAAAATCTCTTCTCTGTTTTGGAGAATTAAGGCATAATATCTCATGCTTTAGTAAAAAAACGATTTTGAACAATAACTCAGTTATTAGACAGTACAATAATCTTTAAATGTCTCCAAATCTAAACACGGGGTTTTAACCTGAAATAGACACCGACGTCCGAGCGGATTATCCGGAAGATGTTATAACGTGATCACAAAATTGATTCGTCACGTGGATTTCCTAGCTTCAAAGAAATCTAACTTTACAACGTTGGACGGATATGACATACTTATTTATACATAATGACGAGTGGGTGTTGAACGTCACATCGGATGACGTGGATGAGTTAAAAAAGTAAGTGGTCACGTGGTTGTCTGTTAAGAATAGTTAACTGTGCACCGTGGCTCAGATAGGAAATACCTGTTTTTAATGACGATTGTGGCGTTATGGTTCACTTTTTAGATAAGTGTAGGACATTAATAAACAACATTTGGCGAGATCCGTTGAGGTAGCAAAAGTTTATTAAGATGTTTATTGACAAATTAACAGGTCCAAACTGTTGGATACCACCTTTAAATTCCACTTGTCTTACACGTTTGTGGTATCTTTTCATGTAATAAAAAATTATATGGCCGCCTGAGAACACAATTTGGTCTAAACTTTCGGATATGACCTTTAAGTCAAAGTTATTACTACTAAAATACTTTGGCCACTATCAGCTGTTTGATAAATCCGTTCTTGGTAAGTTTACCTAATTTAATGGGTCAGCCTAGATTATATCTTGGTCGACTGAAACACGTCATTCCGGGACCAAAACAATTATGGTCAGTTAATGGGATATTTTCCCGAGTCATGTCCACAATCACGCCATTAGATAACGGTCAAGTCTAGTGAAAGTCAACTGGTATTGTGCGACTGATTTAGATAAGGGAGGTATTTCGTGACTGTTGTAGATATTAGTCGAAAAAGATAAATCTTTAACCTAACACTGTGTGATTCCCGGGAATACTTCCCCCTGAAATAAGGGAATACTCTCTGAATCTTTTTATTTGTTCTATGAATACTGGTGTCACGTACTTTAGAAAAAGCATACATTAAATAATTTGCAATTGTCGTTAAATCCAAAGTTTTTTTTTTATTTTTTTATTTTATTTTACAAATGGCTCTTTTTCAGATAACTGGAAAATGTAACGGCCGTTACGTTTTTGTGTTTAGTTTCAAATCTGTTTGCATAAATAGTATTATTAAGGTATTTATGTTTCCTATTATGCAACTATATTATTTAAAAAGTACAATGCTTTGTGTTGCTTGTCATTACTTGGACATTAGTCCTTTTTTTCAAAAATGTCAAAACTTTAAAGTTTGACACATTTGACAAAAATGAAAAGTAAAAAAAAACATGATAATATAAAATACAGTTTTATTATAAGTTACATTTTTATTAAATATGAAATAAATACAACTAAATTATTGAGTTTTGAAACTAAGCAAAAAGAGTTATGAGCGTTATTTTTTCTATTTATCTCAAAATAGTACAATAACAAAATATAACATAGCATAACATAACTTATGCTATCTAGAGGCAACCGGGAATACAAGCACCAGATATTATGAAAAGTCACAAGCATGAATAATGAATGTTTGTACTTTTTAACTGTCATTATCTGAAATTATAATACTTGACACAACCGCGTCATCAGAATATTGAAAATGGATGCAATTTGGTGAATAGTTTATTTTACTGACGAATATTGCTCACAAATTTGTTTATATTTATGTTAATTGTGCAATATATCAACAATATTGAATTACCATTTTTCTTAATGTGGTTATGTTCACTTTAACTCCAGTTATTTTTAGCAACAGCACCTGTAAATTAAATTAAAAGGAATGATTTAATGGTATATCTTCTCACACTATGCTTCCAAACATATAATTTCTACCCTAACTAAAACTATTGTTTTCGTCTTAAATTCTGACAATAAAGTATTCATTATAAGTCAAATGTAGAGTCAAAATACGTATATTTTTTAACGATTTTGTTTATATGTTAATTCAACTTTGACATATATTGACATATGAATAAATATGTTATTGGTAATTCTGAAATCATGGCGTCGTACATGTTGCCATAAGTTTATATCAAGAAGATACATAGCAAACTATGAACATTATTGCAGTAAGATATTACAAGTTTAAGTCTCTTTTCAAGTAAATGTTCACACAGTCAGATTTACAATTCACCTTCATTGTGTGTTGTACAATGGTAGCCAACTGATGGCGCTTGGAATTCATACTACTGAACCGAACTAAAACTTGTCTGGTGAAGACTTCAGTGTGTCACGTATAATAAAGAGTTCCAAGTCTAACGGAACCGATGTAATTTCAGACGTTTGCGATATGTATTCACAGTCCAGCCAGTGAAAACAATATAATTTCAGTGTCATATCTATGGGATAGGTTCAGGACATTAAATTTGCAAAACAAATCACGCAGATTCACACGCACACAAAAATTACATACACATCTTGCACGCACACACACCACGCACACATCTTGCATTCACACGCACACACGCCGCATATATCTTGCACGCACACACACCACACATACATCTTGCTCGCACACACACATACACACATCTTGCACGCACGCACACACATATAAACACATCTTGCACGCTACACACACCACATACACACATGTTAAACACATATATTGTTAGCACACACACACATACACACTCCACCACACACACACATTTGTTAAAACGCACACACACACACAACTTAAATCCGTGATCCACTTTCCAAAGCCGCCACAGAGCCTTATCTAATTTTAATATATGTTTGCAATACTCATAGGAGCCTGTCATATTTTCTTATGAAGCAATGTTCAATAATAACTTTGCATATGTTAACCACAAGTTCTGCTGATCACGACAGCTTTCTGCACGTTACTTTCTCTATGAAGTTTGGTCGCATTACAAGACACTATCAGACAGATAGATATGAACGATATGTGCGTATTGCATGTGTCCTTCATGAGACAAAAAGACATTATTCGAGACTTAGAGAGACCCCTTGTTATGGTTATTGGCTCATCATGAGGTTCATTCTAATTGATATATGTTAAATTATTTACACACACGTGTATACGTATTTTGTCTATTTTGATCTGTTTTATTCAATTGGGTTCGACGATTTTAAAAGGTAAATTCGTTTAATATTTAAATAGATTTCCTTTGTTTGATATAACGATTTATGCTTGCATTTTCATAGATACATATAGTTTTCTATGACAGCTATTGTATGCAGCTTTTCATTGTGCCTACTGTGATACCGTAGTAGATTTGCCAATTGCGTGATTCATTAAGAAGTCCACAGAAACTATTTACGACTCAGAAGATATGGTAACATAAACATATTTCTTTCCTGGAAGTTTGTCATGATGAATTACCGTAATGTATTAGTTTTAAATTTTAGTAAGTAAATTATTTTTGGAACTGTTAATTTCAGCAAAAACTGTGATTGACTATAGATGATGTAAAAAAAAAACATGACAGAAAGCAATTTCGACTTGGCATTTCTAGTGAAAGTCCACTGGTAATGTGCGACTGCTTTAGATAAAGGAGATATTTCGTGACGAACATATTGGGCAAAATAATGAATCTTTTGCCTAACTTGTTGTGTGGAATGCTTTTTTTCTTAAGTAAATACATACTCTTGGATTCCTCAAGTGTTTTTTTTTCTTGAATACGGGTGCCGCATACTTTAAATTAAACAATACATTAAATGACTTGCAGTTGCCGCGAAAACAAAATAAAACATTTTTCCTTAATGAAAACTACTACTACTACTACTACTTCTACTACTACTACTACTACTACTACTACTACTACTACTACTACTACTACTACTACTACTACTACTTCTACTACTACTACTACTACTACTACTACTCTTACTACTACTACTACTACTACTACTACTACTACTACTTTCTACTACTACTACTACTACTACTACTACTACTACTACTACTACTAACTACTACTATTACTACTACTACTACTACTACTACTACTTACTACTACTTCTACTACTACTACTACTACAACTACTACTACTACACTACTACTACTACTACTACTTACTACTACTATTACTACTACTACTACTACTACTACTACTACTACTACTGCTACTTACTACTTCTACTACTACTACTACTACTACTACTACTACTACTACTACTACTACTTACTACTACTATTACTACTACTACTACTACTACTGCTATAACTATTATTACTACTACTTATGATGATGATGATGATAATAGTGATAATAATAATAATAATAATAATAATAATAATAATAATAATAATAATAATAATAATAATAATAATGACAGTATAAGTTTTAGTTTAAGTACTATATATGTTGTAACAAAATGAAGGATTCTAGTATTGGTCTTAATGCAATTACAAAACTTAACATTTCATTTAGAGAAACACATGTAACAGATAAGATTCAGAAGTATACTTCAGAAAGGTATTTTACATACCATCTACTACACGATTTTAGCAACAAATTGGTGCACAAGCCAGTCGATTATCTGTTATTCGAACTCGGGCTGTCCTAGGCAGAGTCATTATTCGAAGTTATTGGCCTGTCCTGATTATTCCCTATACATTTTTTTTTGTAAAAATCTCTCCGATTATTCATTTGCATTATTCAAAGTTTATGCATTTTTCGAAGTCACTTTTGGTCCTTAACACTTTTAATGCTATCTTCACACGTATTATTCTCAACCCGATGACGTCACTGGTCGACCATTGTGTAGTGTGTATTGTTGTTTTATTACTAGGTGCTTGTAAACATGATGTAATGTATGTTGAACCGGCCGCAATAGCTCAGGTGGTAGAGCGTCGGCTTGCGGATCGGGAGGTCGTGGGTTCGAACCCCGGCCGGGTCTAACCAAAGACTTTAAAGTTGGTAGTAGTGGCTTCCCTCCTAACGCTCGGGGCTAAGGGGACAGCATTACGCCTGACTCGTCGGTGTCAGTATAATGGACCGGCCGGGTTCAGTCCCTGGGCACCTCATAAGTGCCCCTGTGCTATAATGATAGAAATGTCGCTGCGCAGTATCGGCAAAAATGCCGGCTAATCCCTAATCCCTAATCCCTAATGTATGTTGATGTATGTTGACGATAATAATATGTTCACGTATATGCACATAAGTGCATCAATTTTGATTTGTATACATACATGCATAAAGTTTGATTTGTTATTATCTAGAAATAAAACATACGTTTATTCTATTATTCATTTCTTTCCGACAATTACATTTCTTGTGTCTCAGTGTGTAAAGTATATACATTGCGCCTTGCACATTACCACAAATAATTATATAATTTAAAATGACGGACTCCTTGTCGGAAAATGTTGTAAGTAAATGCAATATGGATTATTCCAGCCCATGTATGAAGTAAATTCGCGGTCCTGACAAGTTCGATTAACCGAAGCTTGACTTTTTAAAAAAACAACAGGAACATAACTTTTGTTATTTCAAAGTAAATTCATGCCTACTGAGGTTTTAATATACTTCTCTCACATATCTACTTACTGAGATTTTAATATACTTCCTTCACATAATTATCTACTATCAGTTGGTGACATATTACTTTTTCTCACGCATAGATATGCAGAAAATGGTTTGTGAATGAATATAACAAATGAAAATTGTATATGTTATGCATTTTGTTTAAACAAATGTTTGTGTGGATCTGGTCACAAACTTATTTATTTCCACAAATTACAAAGTTTAAAATCTAACAACATTTAATAACACAGACAATGCACTTTTAGGTAGACAAATACACGAGAATTATCAGCAGTGTACGATAGGTAGAAAATAAGCGAATGTTGCATGACATGAAGAAGTCATTTTCATTGCCTGTGTCATGAAACCAACTGCCAAAATTACGTTGTTTTCAATTGTTTTAATATTTATATTACTCAATATAAAATAAAAAAAAAACAGTTAATTTAAAATAACAATATAACTTAAATGTTAAAAAAAAACACCATTAAACACAATGATACACTTGAAAACTATAACAAAAATCACATTTGGACCGTGGCATTAGCTCTAAACCACACAAAACGCTAACGCATGTGTTCATTGTAAAATATAAATAAGAAATTAATACCATGGAGTATGTGCTTTGTTGGTCCTTAAGGCTCAATCACTATTTGTTTTGCCAATGCATTTATGTTGATTTTTTTAGTTTATATGTTATTACACATGAGGAAGAAATGATAAGTTGACGAAGAGGAAAAAATGTAATGGGGAGTTAGCATTATTACGAAAGAATTCCTATAACTGCATACGTCTAGCAAACCCAAATGTCTTGGTAGTACGACCAGCGCATCCAAGCTCAGCTGGAGTCATGTCCACAAAGACTCTTAGTAATTTCCTCTAACTTAAACTAAAAATCTGTTTTAATTTGGAAAAATACTACGAAATTTCTTACATTTATTGGTTCATGAACGAAATCTAATAAAGTTTGCTATATTGAAGAAAGCATTTTAAAATTTAAGAAAATGTCTTACTTTTAGTAAAAGTTTTCTACTAAGATTCGTTATGAACGTGACCACAGGGAGACATCCACTTATAAAAATTTATACCACTTCCTGGATTCAAACTCATGCCGTGAGTGACCATGGAATCAGGGGAGTAACGAATCGGCGACTCCGGCATGTACTCCCCTAAAATTGCTAGTATACAACTGCAAAAGTAAGATCATAAATCAACTGCTTAACTCTAGCCGAAAGTCGTTAAGTGAGAAACAGTAATGCCATGAGACATTCGTCTCACTGTTTAACACTGCAAGTAAAAGATAATGTAGGCCAGTTATTCACATGTTTGAGACGAATAGCAAATAGAAATAGCACTGACATTGTAGAACTCTCAAGTACGTAGCGTTAGTGTTGTTGTTTTTTTGTGCAGACAGAATGTACAGTTGTGTGAATTTTGTCACAGCAATTGAGAAGATAGCGAAATGAACGGTAGAAGCGCATGAATATATATATATATATATATATATATATATATATATATATATATATATATGTGTGTGTGTGTGTGTGTGTGTGTGTGTGTGTGTGTGTGTGTGTGTGTGTGTGTGTGTGTGTGTGTGTGTGTGTTGAAAGAGATATGTATATATACATTTTCACAAAAGTCACTAGACTGTTTGAGTAGGAACCGATAAATTTTACTTACATAACAAGTTCATAAACCAAGTGCGTTCTTGTATATATACAAATATCTTATGACTATACTTTAAAGGTTAATAAAAATATTTCAATCATACGCATGTCTTTTTTTTATTTTCTGTTACGATGAAACAAAAACGCGATAATTATGGTTCAGCACTAGCAGCATTTCTGGGTCTACGCCAACCAAGTACAGCTTACTGATTGAACTATTTATACAATTCCGCGTTACCTGACTGGGCAAAACTATTTCTGACCAAGAAGAAAGAAGTAATCCACTACCATTTTGTTTATAAGTCCCATTTAGCAAATTTATCACGTTTGTGAGACACCATAGACCATGGTGAATGGTCAATAGAGATAAAATTAATTTCGGGACCAGGGAAAGTATGGCCTGTTAATGGCATATTGGTCCTAGTCCACTGAGTAATTTCCTTTTTGTAATAGCCATTAAAACCAAATGGTGTTATATGATGGATACAGAAATAAGAAGGTGGCATACAAGTGGCTAATTAACCTTAAATAGTAATATTCATGTAAGGTGTATTTTGCGAAAACATCGGAAAACATGTATACATACATGTAGGCATGCATATTTTAACGTTATAGAAACATTCACCGAGATTGGTTCGAATAGTATAAGTACGAAATTCCAAACTTTGTCTTTTGAATTTGATAAAAAGGAATCAAGTAAGTTCTGTCAATTTCCGTCTATAAACTACGTTGCTACTGATGTTTTGTGAGAAGCTTATCCGCTTGAATTACGCCAATCGATCCTATCTTTCTAAGCATGATGTTCTTAATATTAAAAAGTAAACATAAACTCATCATATACATTTTTTTAATTCCTTAACAACTAAATAATATATTATTGTATTTTAGAAATATCAAATAAATACGAAGGTTATACTTTCATTTATCAAATTACGACGTTAGAAAGTCGATGTTCATAAAATAACTTTTCACAAAGGTAAACAATTGTCTTAACTCCTCTGTCTTCATATCACCGATATCAATTCTGTGTTGTCAATAAAATCAACTCCGTATGCGAATACAACACGTTTTAAAGCACATATTTACTAGGACTATACACCAAAGTCAATAATCAATTTTCTTGGACATGTTTCCCCTAGGCATTTATATTCCGCAAAAGAGCAAACAGTTTGTTACTCTGCCCACTTACCGAATGTTTATAAATCCCCACTGTGGCAAATAATGACATATTCAATTCAATGCAATTTAGACACTTAAATGCATATACTCAATTGAATGCGTATTTTATTGTTATATTAATGTTCTATGTTTAAACATTGCACTTTGATGTTGATTCACATTTAAGAGAATAAGGCATATCTAATTGTCTTCGAAATTATTTTTAGGAAGTCCATTGCATTTTGTTCGTTGTTATTAAATTATTTTCAAACAAGACATCAGCTAAAAATTGCAGGAAAATAAATGAAGTAATGAAGTTCATTAGAAACAGGACTTCAAGTTTGAGAAATGAAACATTCATGATCAATCTACATATTATTATTTTATTACTGATGCAATTATTTTACTTCCTGGCTTCAAACGAATATTTAGAATGGACAGTTGTCATGACTTGTATCATAAAAATAAGTGTGTCTAATGAAATACAAACTAACTTTGATAGACTGGATTTCCAAATATAAAGATATATTGTTTATAAGCAACATTTTCTTCACGTCTAAAATGTTAAGCTTGTCTTTTTTATCTCTAACCTTTTCTTATCTCTTTCATATAATAGATAGATAGATAGGTAGGTAGGTAGGTAGGTGGGTAGGTGGGTAGGTGGGTAGGTAGGTAGGTAGGTAGGTAGGTAGGTAGGTAGGTATTGAAACATCACCAATATATGCTTATTACAAATATACTCGTTTAAACGTGGTGACACGAAAGGAAGAAAGGGCTGGAACCGAAAGGTTCTACGATCTAACACATCCTTGACTAGTGCAAGTGCTTTACCAATGATGTAACCATTTGAGGCAATAGGCGCCACGTCCAAGAGGTTCAAGAAGGCTTAAGAAGGCTAGGAATAGTTTTTATTTTTATTTTAAAGGAGTGAAGGCTCATTTTCAGAACTATCAATACAGAATCGCAGCTATGTAAAAAATGATGACTCCTTTTAAGGAAACTGCATAGATTCGTTATCCTCTGACATGCACAATACCTTACAAATAGCACATATTCACAATGTACAATCTAGCCACAGTAAATTATCAATCAAACATGCAACCCGAATTTTACCAAACTATGAGGGGATATTGTGCTAACACACCATATTTTTCCCTAACTTTTAATTTTGAAGCTATTAGCTAGTTTGTTCTTTGAAACATTACACGTGCAGTAACTGGAATAAAGCTAAAACATACATGCGCATATCAAGTCAACATCATTAAAAATAAAAAAAAACACATACTATTCGAAGAAAATGATTAACCATAATTTGGTTTTAAATTTCGCATAGAACAAAATGCTTGCAATTTAATACGAACAAAAGGAAACCTTATTTTAAATAAGACTTAATTTAATAAGTACACACTAAATGATGGACAATTTTATAAACAAGACAAACACAATCATGTAAAACCAGCCGATTAATTCATGTAAATATACATCACTGAACTTTGTCATGGAAACCAACGCAAAGAAAAGGGAAATTTTGAATTTAAAAATAACTGCAACCAAGAGAATTAGTGATGATATACTTAAGACTCAATCAATAATAAGAATATATGACAAAGTCCTATGAATATTGCAACATATACCAAACTCCGAAAAGGCACAGAACAAAGGTATTTCACATGCAAGCCAAGCGAAAAGTAAGAACAAATTTGTGATGAGTCATTTAAGGAAAAGAGCAAACCCGACAGTTACCGCCTTGGAACGGTCAGTCGGCAATATGGACCGACTGGGATGCTTAAACCGGTTTTACAGAGCTCTAACCTCTAAAGAGCAATGCGTGCTAAGCTATATTACAAAACGAAATAAAGACGTATATTTCAAGCTACAAACGAAAACGATTATTTCAAGGCAACACAAGATTACTTGCTAAAATGTAAATGACATCAACGCACACTGGTCTCAATAGGATTCACAAGATATATACTTTTCCCTCGAAGCTGTACATGTCTGCACCTGAGACGAAAGAAAACGTATCACTTGTCTGTATATAGAATACCAGCTACTTACGATGGTAGGAGAAACACACCCATTAAATTAACACGTCTGATTGTCGACATTTCCTTACTGCTCATCAATCAAATTACACAATTATTCAAGCACCTCTTCTAATTCTTACAAGTGTTCCTGTGACTGAAGTACGGCGCAAGTTGAAGGACTGTTATTTTTACCTTGTTACAAGAAGCTGTAATCAGACTGAGGAGATGTCAGTAGATATACGAAGCTGCTTAGAAAGCTTCCAACTAATACAAAATACTAAAGGAGATGCCACTCCTTTCTGGATATGTACATGATGTTCTCCTTAATTTGTCATATATTGTATTTGCTTTTGATTAAAAAAATCTTAATACTTCAACGCTTATTTTTTTTTCAAACGATTAATTTTGAATACAAATGTAATTGCTTTTCATTTTCAAAAAAATTATCACTGTGACAACTACTCAGCGATATAGTACTTTAATTTACGCGTATAATCTGAATACTTCATTTGTTGACCCGTTTCGTTTTTATAATTTGATTGTACCAAAGACTGAAATTCAAAAATTATTTGACTGCTATGTACGATTTCTCGTTTGTATGTGAAAGATTTTTACCAGTTTTAACTAATAAAAGTGCTTGCTGTAAGTTGACCCAAATGGTGGGATACTTTATTTACATTGTTCGTTTTTTAGAAAAAAAACTAAAGAAGTGGGAGCTTAGAGCACTTAACAAAGCAGGTTTAAGCACCCAAGTCGGACCGTCCCTGACGTTTTGTGTATGTTATGTCTCGTCTTTCTCTTTTTTTGGTCATTTTTGTATATTTATTATGTTTGCGACCGGACATGGTAGCGCAATCGGTAAAGGCGTCGGCACCTGGTACGGAGGCTCCGGGTTCGATCCTGGGCCGCGACATACCAAAGTCGTTAGAATGGTAGTCGTATTGCTCCCTTGCTAACACTCCAGCAAATATAAGGGTAGTTCCAAGACTGGTTGGCCTGGTGTCAGTATAATGTCAGGTAGTTCAAACTTAAATATCTGTGATATTTATCACAGACCATCTTTTCCGCCTTGCCTATTAATTACATTGATCACTGTAAAATACAAACTGCTTGAAGAAATAGTGCTGTTAAAACCAGGTCCTTTAACCAACTGTTGCCGAATCTATAAATAAAGTTTATCGTAATAGTGTGTAAACAAAGGGATTAAGAACCTATGACAAAGTCTAATGAACACTGCAACATATGCCAAAATCCAAAAAGGAAGCGGACACGGTTATTTACATGCAAGCCAAATATAAAAGCAAGAACAAATGTGTGATGAGTAATTTGCCAACAAGAGGAAGCCCAACAGTTACCGCCTTGGAATGATCAGTCGGCGAAAGAGACGGACTTAGGTGATTAAACCGGTTTTACTGAGCAATTAGTGTCTTACTCAGGCTATGAAGACCATTAGGTTGTTTCCTGTTTGTTAAATCAGAACTGTATTTTTCTGTGTATGTCCTCAGGAATCGAAGACCTAACAGCTGCTGTTTTTCTCAGTTGTACAAATAAGGACTGTTGGACTCGTCCATCAGGCATGTTGACTCTGTCATGTAAATGAGAACAACAATATTATATTGATAGATGACTGATCATACAATTAAAGAGAAGGCTCACCAGCTGGTCAAGATTTTTGTAATTAAGACCAACTAGCAATATGAACATTTGTTTAGACCAAACATAAAATTTAAAACCAAGTGCCAAAGTTATGCAAGTGCACTAAATGCTTTAAACTGGACTATTGTATTAATATTGTTTTTATACTGTAAAACACTAAAAAAGAAACCTCAGCTGAAATCAAACAATATATAGCGTTAATTATTATTTAATTAGCGTCGAGTTGCTGCTTGTCACTGACCTAACACACACGTATGAGTCTCCTTGTTTTTTATCCTATTTAAAATATACCGCAAAAACGTTTTACTGTCGGTGAATGTTAGACTGATTATTTTAAATGATTAATTCAATAATGCACATGTCGGATTAAAGATAGTATCTGTTATCACTTGCATTAGCTAAAAGTCATCTGCATTTAATTTTAGGTAAAATGGCAGATCAAATATTTTGAAACAACATTCACGTAAATTATAAGAAACTTAAAATAAGTTGTAAAGGATTAAAGAAGTACAGTTAAGTCTATTGTGCTATTTCTTTATCTAGTAGGTTATTTCTAGTTCTACCTTTGTCAAAACACATATTGTAAATATTGTCAAAAGTAAAAAGGAAACTTAGCAGAAATCTAACAATGTGTAGCATAAGGTAGTATTTAATTAGTGCAGGCGTCAAGTTATTGTTTGACATTGACCTAACACACATATACGGGGCTTCTTGGTTTGATTCTAATTAAAATATACCGCCAAAACATTTTACGGTCAGACTGATTATTTTAAATGAGTAATTAGATAATGCATATAAGGTAATGTCGGATTAAAGATAGTCACTGTGACGTCACACACGCATCAGCTAAAAGGCAACTGTCGACTGCATTATTACACAATTTTAGGTAAAATAGTAGATCATAAAATTCTTAACATCACGCAAATCATACGAAACTTGCAATATTAGTTGTTGTTTTTTTAGCTATATGTAGGTAATTTCTAGTTTTACCTTTGTCCTGAGCCTTTTCAAATTTTGAGAGTTTACTTAAATCTCCTTCTGTTCAGAGACGGACAATATGACTGAATAAAAATACATTTAAGTTTTCCACTCTTAATAAATCTAAAGAAATATATATAAAACACACTATTTGTTATCAAAACATTGGTACTATTATACATTTGAACGCAATATCGACAAGGATTAACGTCTTTCTTTAGAAATCATACACGCATGATTGAGATTAATTTAAGGCGCCGTTCAGCCAAATCTGGGGATTTCCCTTATTTTATGGTGTCTTCGTCTTTTAAAAATTGCAACCTTAACGTATGGTTAAACATACCGTAAAAAATATGATAAATATAAAAAATAAAGTGGTGCTGAACTTCGGCGATGATACATCCATTATCTTGTCATACTGACAATATAAATGAACAAAAGAAACTGACAGAATCCACAATTTTAACACATATGTGTTCAAAGAATAAAAAAAGCTAGACATCAAGGCGAATTGTCTCAAAATTCAAAATAACAGAAAAAACACAATTTATCTTGGTTTGCACTGTTTATCATCAATAAATTCAATTGCCCTGTAACAATAGGTAAATAAGAAAATGCCTTATCAAAATTTCCAAGGATAGCTAAATCTGAACTATCTCTAGACAAAGGCAAACAAGGTAAATGTAAAAGTAACAAAAACACAGCAACGAGACAAAAAGAACAGGCAGCAGTTATAGAGCGCTACAACCTTGCACTTCCTGAAAGTTATTCTATCAAACAAAGAGTGTAAATAAAATGTCACTCCAAAGTGAGACAGCTAACAGTACGCACCTGCATCAGGAATTAAAACTGATAAAATGAACTAATATACACAGCGAAATACTGAAATGTTTTGTGTTTGTTTTTTATGTATTTTAAATAGAAATTTCCATCGTATGTTTACAGATTCGTATAGGCGTATGCTTTAGTTTTGATTGTTAATTTATATACAAGGTACGTTAAAAAGGAAAAGGGATATAAAGTTTGTTGTATTATCTGTACAATTAACTTCCACAGAATTGATCATCTATTGTTTGTCAACTTAAAAAAATGAATGCACGAAGTAAATGTTGACGGAGTTTACAGTTTTAACAAATGTCTGTTTAAGAAAACCATGTTAAAGTTAAGTAAAAAATAAACACAAACATTAAAGCTATACAACTGTTCCAGGATTCAAAATAACAGAAACCCATACATCATATTCGCTAATTTGTTTGCAATGAACAATAAATTCAAAGGCTCTATACCAAGTTACTAAATACTAAAATGAATGATGGTTATTTTCCACAAAATCAAATAATGAAACAATAAAAATCCAATCAAAATATGTTCAATGCATTTTTACAAATAAACTACACACCATGCCTGAAAACAATTAAGGATAAAAAGTATTTCGGATTCTTATACCTGTCTCTTAGGATTTTTATAACGTCAATATATGTAATTGTGCAAAACTGATTTGGGGAAAGTGAATCGTCTAAAATCGGTAGATTGTTTGCCCGGATTGTTTTAATAACACATTCGTTTTTATTTGCAAATTCTGAAAGCAATACACTAGGCAGAAATTTCGTTACCCGATGCAAACATTTCTATACTGATTAAATAACTATAAACGTGATTATGACATTAATATTCGTGTTTATTTGCATGGAATAATAAATAATGGAAACGGTTTTGCAATAATCATATAAGGACATAAAAAGTTATAAAACATGTATTTTATGGCATTGTTTTATTCTGTGATGTGCAGGTTAAAGCACTGGTAACATTTCAGAAGTTTCTGTTTAAATGCTCGATCATATGTGTGGACGGATGGTTTACTTAATCTTTCATACAAATCTATTTCCAGAGATTTTATATTGCAAAATGTCATGGTTTAATGATAAAACAAAGACGAAGGCCTTTAATCATTCGCTTGTTGAACTAATGTCATTTCATTTTATATAAGGAAATACAACTGTTATCTTCTTTTTTGCAAACTTTTGTTTGTCAATGTTTACTATTTACTGTTATTCAATTCAAGTGCAAATAGAGGCAAGGAAAGGCATAAAGCATTAGGTTGTGGAACCGTAACGTTTTAATTTTAAGAGATGGCAATTTGAAGCATTTTAATTGCAAGTAACAACCACATGTTTCATGTTTCAATTCATTTGAATAATTGAACATTACTCCATCTGTTGCAACCGCCATCTTAACAGTTCTCGTTTTATTAAAGAAATCTAACTAAATAAATATATTTCCCAATCAAGATCCCAAATGTTTAGCAACAGTAAAATAACAATCTCTTTTAAGAACCCCAATCCGTTTTAACTCCTTTTAAGTGTACATAACCAATGTTAAATACATCGCTCAATACGTTTTTGACGTTAGTGCATGTATTTGTACAAAACTGCGTTGGGCTACATTTCTTGTATATCCCTGTCACGTCTTTTGGAATTGCACTTGACTGCTTTTATAATCTACAAGTAATATAAAAGTGTTCACTTGTTTAATGACATGGTATTGAATAATTCATATCATGACAATTGCAGTTGTCAGTGTGCCGCTCTTAGCAGTCTATAAATTGTGCATATAAGCGGCATATTAAACGATTATTAAGTACACACTGAATTCCCAATATAATTACTGTTCTTCCCCGCACCACATAAAGTATTTGAATGTACATAATAGTCTTAATCCAAAGTAACATAAAATTAATAAGTGGCTTCTAGATCAAAGCAAGAAGTTAAGGTCACAAAATACTGGCCAAAGCAACTACGATTGACAATCCCCACCGGCAAATACAATTATAGGCGCCTGTTTAATCTTGTCAAAATGAGAACAAATGTTAAATTGAAATTTATCATTGCTAAAATATAGACTGTCTGAAACTGGTACGGAAACAATTAAAAAAACGTGCCAGCTAGAATTATTTTAGATTTAAATCTGCTTGAATACATTCTTTTTCTTATCAGCAAAACTCAGTATGTTTCTATAGAACACATTATAAAGACCGGCATTATATAGTACAAGGAATGCATTATTCAATCTTAGAAACATTTTTATTTCCTTCAGTTTGGCAGAAGTGGAGTATGTTGAAATAATTCTGTATACATAAAATCATTTTAATAGATAGTCTTATAGAATTGAACATTTTTGGAAGCTATAATCTCTTAGAAACATAAAAATGTGTTAAACCGTTTACAGAAAAGCAACATTTCCTAATTCCTTCTATGAACTTAGGAAGTCTGCAAACATCAGAAATAAATGTGTTGGATTATACAATGGGAAATTAAGAACAGATCCTATAAGATATACCACAGTATCTAAACTACAAAAGACAAAGGAATGCAGGTTAATGTAAAGGCGACAGAAAGACAGAAACGATACATAGCACACACGCACGCACACACATGCACCTACAGACACGTGCACATGCACGCTAGCACATACGCACACACACAGACACAACGGTAAGCTCCTTGCAACGGTCAATAGACCAACTTGAATGCTTAAACCGGGTTTGTGGAGCGTTACAACCTCACACTTCCTGCACGCTTTTCTCTCCGAAAAAACGCTGTACATAAAGATATCCCATCTAAGAAAGACGACTAGCAGTAAATACCTGCATCGGGAGTTAAAACTGATAAAAGTAACTTATTTATAAAAAAAAAACCAAGAAGAACAAATAAGAACCACTTAATGAAGTTTTAAGATACCCCAACGTCGTATGTCAGATGTGTCTTATCTAAAAAACACGAAGGATGCAATTGAATTTAGAAAATAATTCAAAACTAATATAACAATGAAATATAGTGAACAGATAATAGACCGATTAACAATGAACACATGAAGTTTGTTGCTTCTCGTATATATACTTATCGATTGTCAATTGCTGTTTACAGGCTGGTCAATATTCAGTCATTAAATAACAAGAATTCTACCCCGTATTTTCCTTATTATGTCGTTATTCATAACCGACATCGCATGACATTTGCACAACGTGACCAAAACTTACGTGCCTGCTATCCAATAAGAATGCATTGTGTTTCGGATTATTTAAAGTGTTTAATTATAATAAATCAATCATATTCAACAAACTAATTAATGAAAGAAATAACATTGCCAGCAGTTGACTATTACTCGTATTCATAAAAGTGGTAAATAAAACACTGATAAAATAATGCCTCTCCATTCACTGTACATACAATTCCTTCTAAGTTTCCGTCAATCGTCAAAGTCAACAGATTTTCTTTCCGGCGCCATACATTAACCACGAGCACTCCTAACACGTCCTATGTCTAAGTTGAATGCTAATACAATCAACTTGTGTTATCTGTCGATGTCTTTCTTACGTGACTAATGAGTGGAGACGTCTTGATTTAGAGTTCTATCGAATTCATATTAGAAGGAGGTAAATGACACATCACAATCGTGCTTTGTGTTATTGACAGATATAAATTGTCGCTTATAAGAGCTTCAAGCCGACACAGAATTGACACTGTTTCAGTCTTTAATTTTAATTATATTTAAATATTTCAATTTTACTTTTTTAAATTTTAGAACACACATTGTATGTATTTCCTTATTATTTCTCCAGCATGGTTTTTTGCCACTGATTAGGAATCTAGATCAAAATTTTCTAAAAAAGCACGAACGCCAAAATGGCTTTGTTTCGGAATAGCGTGTATCTTTTTATTATATTTTACTATTTCCTTTTACAGATTTTAACTTTAAGAATGACTATTTTATGTATTATTATTTTTCCATTATTAGTTTAGTTTAAACCTATTTATTTATAGTCGATTGGGAAACAAGTTCTTTTAACTTATATCAATCCCTCTCGACTGTCCACTTCCTGGGTAGAACCAGTACTCGGGTACGGAATACCTGGAGCAATGTGAAGTAAATAGTAGTGCTCAAGGACTAACATCACGTGGTCAGTTTCGGGGTTCGAACCTTGGACCCTCCGATCCGGAGTCCAACGTCTTAACCACTTTTGTTTCTCACTGTTTTTGAATTATGATAATATTTTACTTATATGGACAAAAACAAGTTTAGGATGTTTATATTCTTATAAGTTAATGGCATAAAACATTAAGTTTGAATAAAAATATATATGGAAAAGTCCTGTGAGCAATGCAACATATAAGAAATGTTAAAGGCACAGCATCAAGGTATTCACATGCAAGAAAAATGTAAAAGTAAGGACAAATCATGATGCAATTTGTTCTACTTCCTGGCTTCAAACGAATATTTAGATCGGACATATGTGTGTGTGTGTGTGTGTGTGTGTGTGTGTGTGTGTGTGTGTGTGTTACGAAGCTACATCTGCTTCACGTCTTAATTGTTAAGCTTGACTTTAATATCTGTAATCTTTTCTTATCTTTATTTTATATAGTAATTGAATAAATAAACAAACAAATACATAGATAGATAGACAGATAGATAGGTAGATAGATAGATTAACAGATGGATAGGTTGTTAGATAGATAGATAGATAGATAGATAGATAGATAGATAGATAGATAGATAGATAGATAGATAGATAGATAGATAGATAGATTACATACATGCATACATACATACATACATACATACATACATACATACATACATACATACATACATACATACATACATACATACATACATACATACACACACACACACACACACACACACACACATACACACATACACACACACACACACACACACACACATACATACATACATACACTTTCAATGTTCAAATCTAGACTTAGGAGAACGGTTTTTAAAGAAAAAATATTAACGGGAAGTGATATCTCAACCCAATGTTCGGTGTTGTCTAACGATGCTTGGGAAACCAAAAACATAATGCAAAATTGAAGAATTTTTACCACGTCTATTTAAATACAGTTTGTAAATGTGTCTATTTTTAAACATATAATAGCACAGTAATTAAGTTTTATTTCTTCATATAAAATACTTGAGTGCAGACGTTTTGATTTTAAAGACACTGATCAAATAGTCTGTGCATGTTTATAGGAAAGGTAAAATTATCAATAGTATTTTATGTAAAATGTATGCAATAACCACAAATAAAACATTAACTTGAAAGAGCACTTCTGGGCAATTACTGTTTTAATTGAGGTAAAATTTGTACAGAAACTGAAGTATATTGGCATACCGTCTCATCAGGATATCAGGCGTTTCCATGTCCATACATTTTATACTGCAGTATATCATCACTGGATTGTATTTATAGACACAAACATTTCAATAAAGATGTAGTTTCTGGTACTGGCAGTTAAATCTGATTTATTCCTCTTCGTCCGTCCTTGTTTTACTTTGACTGTAGTAGCACCCATGTCGGCGAAAAAGTATCGACAATTGTTTCTCCCGAATGCATGAAAACGCTCAATTTCATTTGTGGCTTTAATTGATGACTATTTACATTCAGTAATAATTGAATCTATCTTTATACCAAAAATAAACGCTTGATCTTTAAATGCAGACCTTTAAGTAGTCATTGATAAATCACCAATAGGTGCTTTGTTTGATCGTGGTGACACGAAAGGAAAAACTGTCAGAAACCGGAAGGTTGTACCATCACACACCTTCTTGATAAATGCATGTGCGTAATGATATATCCATTCAATGTGACAGACACCACATCCGAGAAGTTAACATAAATCAAACACAAAAAAGGCCCAAGAAGGCTAGGAATAGAACTACAGTAAAACCTCTCGAAGCGGCACCTCTAAGCAGCGGCTACCTCTAAGCAGCGGCAGTTAAATTTCCCCCCAGTAGTTTTCAGCGCATTTTAACCTCTAAGCAGCAACTCCTCCGCGAAGCGGTAAGCGGCCGTGTAATTCTCTTCCCTGAGGCTAGTTTAACCTCTGCGTAGCAACACCAGTGCAGCTATTTTTAGATCAGTCTGTCGCGTACACCAGAAATGTCACGCGGTCGGCTAATCACTGCTTGTACCCTGTTGAGAAGGTGTTAATTGGAATCAAGTTATAGTTGGACGGGAAACCAGCTGCATGCTACAAACATACCGTTGTAGATCTAGGGTATTGCGGGAACGTGTGAAAGAAGTGTCAACTATTGATGCTGTTAACAGTAGGTTTGTTTTCTTTAATTGATCGGAAGATTAAAAGATATCACTGTACTGATTGCTTACTTAAAAGATGTTTACGTTAGTGCTAAATGCAAACTGTCATTGTTTTAGGATGTCTGACTATAAATTTAACAACTAAATGGTGCAAAACAACTAAATAATGCTGAACTTACATATACAGTATGAGGGTACATGTACATACGTTTACAAGTTTTTTTCTATGTTCAACAGCTTGCGTTTTCATCATGTACATACATTTTTAAGTTGTTGTTTTTTTTGTTATACAATTTGTTTTTTCATCATCAATAAATTTTTTCAGAATCATCTTCTGTTATCTTTTATTACAAAATATTGCATTTTCATTACCAAAGCAAAATTAACTAAAACATATACTTAGGAAAATCTAATATCAGTACAAAACTTTAAAAAAAAATATTCTCGTCTTATTGAAACCTCTGAGCAGCAACACCTCTGAGCAGCAACACTTTTTCGTGCCTCCGCCAGATGTTGCTGTGGAGAGGTTTTACTGTATTTGATTATACAGGAATGTAGGCTCAATTTAAGTAAAAGAGCTAACAGTAATTGTCTACGGAATTGCAGCTATGTTGAAAATGGAGACCAGTTTAAAGGTATTTACATAGATTCATTATTCTCTGACATGCGTAATCCCTTACACCACATACATATTCACAATCTACACTCTATGCACAATAAACACCCAATCACATACAAATACATCCAAATTTTACAAAACTATGATGGGATATGTTGCATACGCATCGTATTTTTTCACTAACTTTTAATTTTGAATAGGATACGACAATAGCGTACCGGCAGAGTCGTCCACTTGTAACTCCTCTGACCGTTTAGACTATAACCGCATGGGTTCGGGTCCAGTTCTGGGCGGAGGACTTAATGATTGAAGGTCTTCCAGCTGACCTGTGGTGCGGTGGTGGTTCTACACAGACATTTGTTTGGGCTCTTCCTATACCACAATAGCTAGACGCCACTATAATGTTCATAATTGGTCACTGCGACGTATTTCAAGAACAAAATAAAAACAATTTTGAAACTTTGAATTATCTTTTTTTTTAGATTACACATGCAGATATTGAAATAAGGCTAACACATAAATGCGCATAAAAGTCAACATCATTAAAATAATAAAACATACCCTATTGCGTTAAAAGAAAATGACTAACTATAATTTGCTTATGAATTTCGCATAGAAGAAAATACTAGCAATTTAGCGAGAACGTATTACAAGAGGAACACATTATTTAAAATCAGACTTAATTAAAAATGTAAAACTATAACATAATAAATGATGGAGCATCTTATTAAAAAGAAAAAAAAAAATGTTAACCCAGACGATTAATTCTTGTAAATATACATCACTGAACTTAATTATAGAAAGCAACGCAAAGAAAATCAAATTTAGAATATAAATATAACTGCAATGAAAAGATAAATATCACCTACTTAAACTCAATCAGAGAGCAGTGAATGCAAACCGATTTTACAAAACGAAATAAATACGCATATTTCAAACTTCAAACGAAATTCTTTACGATTATGTCAAGGCAACACAAGCCTTCTTGCTTAAACGTAAATGACAGCAATGCACACTTGTCTCAATTAAGATTCACAAGATCAAGATCATATATTCTGCCTCCGCGAAGATGTACATGTTTGCACCTGAAACGAAAGAAAACGTATCACTTGTCTGTTTATAGAATAACAGCTATTAACAATGGTTGGAGAAACTCACACATTAAATTAACAAGTCTGATTGTCGATATTTCCTTATTGTCCATCAATTAAATTACATAATATTCAAGCACATCTTCTAATTTGTACAAGTGTTCCTGTAACTGAAGCACGCCCAAAGTTGAAGGACTGTTAATTTTACCTTGTTACAAGAAGCTGTAATCAGACTGAGGAGATGTCAGTAGATATACGAAGCTGTTTAGAAAGCTTCCAACTAATATAAAATACTGAAGGAGATGCCACTCCTTTCTGGATGTGTACATGATGTTCTCCTTTATTTGTCATACATTGTATTTGCTTTTATTAAACAAATCTTAATATTTCAACGCTTATTTTCTTTCAAACGATTTATTTAGAATACAACTGTTAATGCTTTTAGTTTTCAAAACAGATTGTCACTGTAACAACAACTCAGGTATATAGTACTTTAATTAACGACTATGATTGAATATTTCATTTGTTGACCCGTGTCGTTTTTAAAATTTGATTGCACCAATGACTGAAATTCATAATTAATTGCAACAGCAATATCACTATGTACGATGTCTCGTTTTTAACTAATAAAGGCGCTTGCTGTTAGTTGAATCACTTTGAGGGGATATTTTATTTACATTATTTGAAACCTTGAGGAAGTGTGAGCTAAAGCACCCCAGTCGGACCGCTGCAAGGAAGGTAAGTGCTCAGTTTTTTTGTATGTTATGTCTTGTCTCTGTGGGGTATTTTTAGGAGATCATTATCACATTTACTATGTTTGCGACCGGACCTGGTAGCACAATCGGTAAAACGTCGGCTCCAGGTACGGGAAGCCCCGGGTTCGATCCTGGACCGAGACATACCAAAAAGTCGTAAAACTGGTAGTCATATAGCTCCCTTGGTAACGCCCAAGCAAATGTAAGGGTAGTTCCACGACTGGTTGACCTGATGTCAGGATTATGTGACTGAGTGTGGTATCATGCCTGTTGTTCATGGCATGCTATACACAGTTAAGACAGCACTATATCTGCTTGAAAAGGACACCGTCTCCAGACAACTGAAATATTGTTGGTTGAACGATACCCCTCACCCCTACAAACAAAAAACAACAACAACAAAAGAAAAAACAACACATAACAAACAATTAAAAACTAACGTAACAAACTTTGTTTTCTTTTCTCCAGAGGTTGTCTGTGATTTTTTTCTTCTTTTTCTTCTTTTCTTATTAATTATTATTTTATTAATTACATTGGACACTGTTCAAATGCATGCTGATTGCAGGAATAGGTCTGTGAATCCAGGTCCCTTAATCAGTGTAACTGTTGCCGAATCTATAAATAGTATGTCGTTATAATTTGCATACAAATTTAATGAGAACATATGGCAAAGTACTATGAACACTGCAACAAATGCCAACATCTGAAAAGGAACAGAACATAGTTATTTACATGCTAGTCAAATATTAAAGCAAGAACAAACGTGTGATGAATAATTTAACAAGACGAGGAAGCCCAACAGTTAACGCCATGGAATAGTCAGTCGGTAAAACGGACCGAATGGGATGCTAAAACCGGCTTTACTTAGCAATTGGTGTCTTACTTAAGCAATGAAGACCATTAGGGTGTTTCCTGCTTGTTAAATCAGAACTGGATATTTCTGTCTATGACCTTAGAAATCGAAGACCTAACAGCTGCTGTTTTCTCTGTTGTACTAAAATAGAATGCGACACTCGTACAGCAGGAATATTGGCTCTGTAATGAAAATGAGGACAGCAATACTAAATTGACAGATGGCAGATCATACAATCAAAGAGAAAGGTCGCCAGCCGGTCAAGATTTTTGTAATTAAGACCAACAAACAATATCAAAATTTGTTTAGGCCAAACATAAAAGTTTAAACCAAGTGCCAAAGTTATGCAAGTGCACTTAATTCGTTTAACTGGACTATTGTAATAATATTGTATTTATATTGTAAAACACTAAAAGGAAAACTCAGCTGAAATCAAACAATGGTTTTATCCTAATTAAAATATACCGCCAAAACGTTTTACTGTCCGTAATTGCTAGACTGATTATTTTAAATGATTAATTAAATAATGCACATGTCGGATTAAAGAGAGTATCTGTGATCATTTGCATTAGCTAAAAGTCAACTGCATTAAATTTTAATTGAAACGGTATATTTAATATTTTGAAACAACATTCGCTTAAATTATAAGCATCTTAAAATAAGTTATAAAGGATTAACGCAGTACAGTTAATATTATTGTACTATTTCCATATCAAGTAGGTTATTTCTAGTTACCTTTGTCCCTTGCCTTTTTTAAATTTGAGTGTTTACTGAAATCTCCTTCTGTTCAGACACGGACAATATGATTGCAAAAAAGATACATTTACGTTTTTCACTCTTACAAAATCAAAAGAAAAATATATATAAAAGCACTATTTGTTACCATAACATTGGTACTATTATGCATTTGAACGCAATAGCGACAAGGTTTGACGTCTCTCTTTAGAAATCATACACGCACGATTGAGATTAATTTAGGGCGCCGTTCAGCCAAATCTGGGGTGTTCCCCTATTTCATGATCTCTTCGTCTTTAAATAAATTGCAACCCTAACGTATGATTAAACATTCCGAAAAAAAATACGATAAATATAGAAAATATTGTGGTGCTGAACTTTGCGATGATGCATCCTTTATTTTGTCATAATGACAATATAAATGAACGAAAGAAACTGTCAAAATCCACAATTTTAACACATTTGTGTTCAAAGAATAAAAAAGGATAGACATTAAGGCGAATTGTCTCAAAATTCAAAATAACAGTAAAAACACAATTTATCTTGGTTTGCACTGTTTATCATCAATAAATTCAATTGCCCTGTAACAATAGATAAATAAGAAAATGCCTTATCAAAAATTTCAAAGATAGTTAAATCTGAACTATCTCTAGACAAAGGTAAACAAGGTAAATGTAAAAGTGACAAAAACACAGAAACGAGACAAAAAGAACAAGCAGCAGTTATCGAGCGCTACAACCTCGCACTTCCTGAATTTTTTTTCTATCAAACAAAGAGTGTAAATAAAATGTCACTCCAAAGAGAGACAGCTAACAGTACGCACCTGCATCAGGAATTAAAACTGATAAAATTAACTAATATACACAGCGAAATACTGAAATGTTTTGTGCTTGTTTCTTCATGTATTTTGAATAGAAATTTCCAACGTATGTTTACAGATTCGTAGAGGCGTATGCTTTAGTTTTGATTGTCAAATTATATACAAGGTACGTTAAAAAGGAAATGGGGATATAAAGTATGTTGTATGATCTATACAATTAACTTCCTTTGAAGTGGTTATCTATTATTTTGTCAACTTGAAAATATGAATGCACGAAGTAAATGTTGACGAAATTTACAGTTTTAACAAATGTATGTTTAAAGAAACCATGTTAAAGTTAAGTCAACAAATAAACACAAACATTAAAGCTATACAACTGTTCCAGGATTCAAAGTAACGGAAAAAAAAAAACATATATAATTTATTGTTTTCAATGAACAAAAAATTCAAAGGCTCTATACCAAGTTACTAAAATGTATGATGGTTATTTATCACAAATTCAAATAATGAAACAATACAAATCCAGTCGAAATGTCCAATGTATCTTTACAAATAAACGACACACCATGCCTGAAAACAATTAATGTTAAAAGTATTTCGGATTCTTATACATATCTCTTAAGAATTTATAGCGTCAATATATGTATTTGTACAAGGCTAATTTGGGGAAAGCGACTCGTCTAAAACCGGTAGATTGGTTGCTCGAGTTGTTTTAATAACACATTAGTTTTTATTTGCAAATTCTGAAAGCAATACACTGGGCAGAAATATCGATACCCGGTGCAAACATTTCTATACTGATTAAATAACTATAAACGTGATTATGACAAAAATATTGGTCTTTATTTGCATGGAATAATAAATAATGAAAACGGTTTTGCAATAATCATATAAAGACATAAAAAAGTTATAAAAACATGTATTTTATGGCACTGTTTTATTCTGTAAGTGCAGGTTAAAGCACTGGTAACATTTCAGAATCTTCTGTTTAAATGCAGGATCATATGTGTGGTCGGACGGTTTATTTAATCTTTCATACAAATCTATTTCCAGACATTTTATATTGCAAAATGCCATGGTTTAATGATAAAACAAAGACGAAGGCCTTTAATCATTCGCTTGTTGAACTAATGTCATTTCATTTTATATAAGGAAATAAAACGGTTATCTTCTTTTTTGCAAACTTTTGTTTGTCAATGTTTACTATTTATTGTTATTCAATTCAAGTGCAAATAGAGGCAAGGAAAGACATAAAGCATTAGGTTGTGGAACCGTAACACTCCTGTTTTGATAGGTCTTTCCCAATCTACCTATTACGTCCCTTGTACTGATGGTGGTAAAGAATAGAAAAATGATGGCCGGTGGGTCCTGTGTTCGAATCTAAGTCCTTTAGTAGTAACTTTATGAAAACTGATTCAAGGAGAGAGTGAGAGTTGAGACGTTTATTTACTTGCACAAATTATATAACATTATGTTGTATAACTATAACTATGACTATGACTATAACTATATATATAGGCTCTGTGACAATATATATATATATATATATATATATATATATATATATATATATATATATATATATATATATATATATATATATATATATATATATATATATATATATTGTCACAGAGCTTACGTTTTCTACAAATTGCAGGACTCTGTTTTATCGCTTCCAATGGAGAGATGACAAATAATTTTAAAAAGTGTTACGCAAATGGCACTAATACAGCCTTGTGGTTTACAACATTTTTTATTTATATATCAAATCAGGGTAAACGTTGGATCTAGTAATACAAGAAAATAAAACATCAATACACAAATGCATACATTAAAGTTATAATTACAGAAAAATTGTAATTAAATTAAACTAGCACAATCGTTTCAATTGTAGTCGAAAGATGTTATAAAATGGCAGTATTTTTATAGTTCAAAGTTCACTGTTCCAGCATTGGAAATAAAGATATTTATATTTAACTCTCACAAAGAGTTTCTTTAAAACATGATGTTTGCATTAATACACATGGCTGTTATTACTATCACTAAAAGAAAGTTGACGAATATAATAATTCTTCAATATACACGGGTCTTCATGCTTCTTGAATTGATGTCACCTTCTTTCAAGTTGTACTCATTTATTTGTAGGTAATTTGGGTAGGGTTGCCTCTTTCTTAGACTCTGTCTTCCCAGGATGGGTCTGCTATGGATCTAATAACCCCTTTCGGTCTTCCAAGGATGAATCTATCATGCCATGGGTCTATCTATCCCCTTTCTTATCCCCAGGCGGATCTATTATGGATCTGCTTTGTAATGTCCAACATTTTTGTCACAATGTGACTCTTTTGCTAAGCTTTCGTCCTTTTGTCACAATGGACACTCTTCAATCTCTTGATCAGCCATGTGGTCCCCAACCAATGGAATCATACACCCCTATCAACGATGTAACATCCTTTTGTCACAATGTGACTCTTTCAATCGTCAAACTTTCATCCTTTTGTCACGATGGACACTTTTCTATCTGTTGACCAGCATCGTGGCCCTCAACCAAAGGAATCATACAACCGTGTCAACGAAGTGACCTCCTCTCTCTGCTAAATGTTTGCTTATTTAGTCCCGATGTGACTATTTCATCAAAACTCTCACATTTTTTATATTTCTACTTTCCACTAACCAGCAATGTGGTCCACAACAAAACTCCAACACACTCCCGTCACCGATGTAATTCACACTAGGAACCGAGCTGAACTGACTCGCACTTCTCACATGCACATTGACATACTCTGACCCAGACACAAACCAGACACTCCCATTATAAATATATATATATATACAATTCAACAATACAAACATTGCATAACACAATTATCCAATTTCTTCAACTGTTTTTCCGACTGATTACTGTGTCGCAATTTGAAAGGATGTACATCTGACCTTATGACAAGCAGAGGAAATCGAATTAACGTAGAATACTGGAAGCCTCCTCTCCTGACATTTACGAGCCTTACTTATTTATATCATTTTTGAACCATCCAATATTACATTTATCTGATATGAAAACATATATTTAATGTGCTTTTTACTTCAAAAAGTACGAATTTTAGATGTCAGAGTAAACGCTCTTCAAATGTTTATAAAATGTAAACATAAATAATTTATTAAGTAATGTTCGCTTAATGTAATAATATACAAAATGAGAAAATATTTAATTATATTAAAATATAAAAACACCACAACTAAATTTACATCATGCATATAAGATTATGTTGACATTAAATTCAACCTATACGGATTGTTACGTTTATTTTCCTTTGATTTACATTGAGCTAAGGTCTCTCATTTTCATCTACACGTGAGCACATTATACAACCATTTACACCCTTTCCTCTTCAACATTTAATTTTCATTCGCAATCAACAATTTTGTATTGTTCTTCTAAAAGAAATACTACCCCTTTTTTTCTCTCTCCCTCTCTCTCTCTCTCTCTCTCTCTCTCTCTCTCTCTCTCTCTTCTAAATATCTAGAGAACATTACTTTACAATTAAGTCACTACTTTCTTTTAACTACGTCATAACTTTAAGAAAACGTCAGCGCTATGACATATTTGATTCAAATAGATCGGTTTCTATTTATGACTTGCATTAGAGAGACCCTTAAGGTAGTGCGAGATAAGAGCTCTGTAAAACCGACTTACTTACCACAGTCGGCCTCTATTGCCGACTGACCATTCCAAGGCGGTAGCTATCGGGTTTCCTCTTTTCATTTAATGATTCATCACAAATTCGTCCTTACTTTTACATTTGGCTTGCAGATGAATACTTTTGTATTGCGCCTTTCGCAAATATTTGTAAATGTTGCTACGCTCACGTAACTTTGTCATATTTCTTAAGTGGCAACATGCAATTGATTCTAGGAAGGTCCTTTGATGTCGCCATGGTGTTCTATAATTAAGTGAAGTGCGGCGCTTTAATGTGTTGAATTTGGTCATCATTTAACTTGGATGAATATCAGAATTACATCAGATTGTGGTTAAAATCAGTACAACATGACCTGTTATTTAAACATGTTAAAATTCCATATATGTGTCTATGACTTATTTTATTTAAATTGATTTTGTTACGACCATGTATGATGTACAAGTTAAGTATTGTCCTCTATCATCTTGATGTTTTCAGTCTTTTTTTTTCAGATGCGTCCAATGATTCGCGTTTTAATTTTAAGAGATGGCAATTTGAAGCATTTTAATTGCAAGTAACAAGAACAAGTTGCTACTGTTTGTTTTCTGTTTGTCATTATAAAAAAAAAATTCGATCGTTGAACAGGACTTTTTTTATTCATTATTGTTTATCCAGGTGTATTTGTGCTGTTAGAGTTCATTGTTCTCTTAAGTCACGTGACCTGCGCGGAAAACAGCAGATCTAAGAACACTTCATTTTATTTTAATTCATTTTAATGTAACAGGTCGTTTCCACCGTGAACATGTCAAATCTACTTTTAAATACGAATGCTTTATTTCTGCCGTCAGAGTGTACAACATTTTAAAGTTCATAATAGTAAAAATCATATCACACTTTTACGTGCATAAGTACAATGATAGCCTTGCCTTCCTGTACCAATGCCCTTTTAGATATCACATATGAGTACATATTTTATTCGTTTACTTTAATGATCCGGTCCCGATTATCGTCCTGGAATAGTGATAAGGATAGTAATTTAAAAGACATTGATTGATTCTCTAGCACAATCAGAAAGTCACTTGCTTGTCACTATTAATCGTCAATTTGTACTTAGATGAAATAAAGAATGCTGGCAATGTTGCCCTCGTAACATTCGTTATTTTCCTAAATAAAGTTAAGTGTATCCAAGACTAAATGCACATATGACACGATGTCATGAGCTTTGCAAGTATATTCAAATTTGAAAAGACACAGGACACAAGTTAAACCTACCGATCAAATGTAATAGTTACAAATAAAAGGAAGTCATATTAAATGGAGCAAACCCAATATTTACCATCACAGAAGACACACAAAATGATATATGTGAATAATTGAACATCCCTCCATATGATACTAACACACACACACACACACACACACACACACACACACACACACACACACACACACACACACACACACACACACACACACACACACACACACACACACACACACACACACACACACACACACACACACACACACACACACACACACACACACACACACACACACACACACACACACACACACATAAATGTGAATAATTGAACATAACCCCATATCTCACTAACACGCACATAAACATGTGAATAATTGAACATTACTCAATATCTTACTAACACGCACATATGGATGTGAATAATTTGACATAATCCCATATCACACTTACACGCACATATGCATGTAAATACTTTAACATTACTTTATATCACACTAACACGCATATATCTTTCTACCCTTTGCTATTGCATCCGCCATCTTAACAGTTCTTGTTTTACTAAAAGAAATCTAACGTAATACATATATTTCAACATCAAGATCTAAGATGTTCAAAGCATTAATATCAGTAAAATAGCCATCGTTCTTGAGAACCCCAATCCGCTTCCTCTCTTTTCAAGTGTACGTAACCAAAATTTAAATACAGCGCTCAATACGTTTTGACGTTAATGCATGTATTTGTACAAAACTGCGTTCAGAAAATTTCTTGTAGATGCCTATCACGTCCTTTGGAATTACACTTGATTGCTTTTACAATCCAACGTGTTAACTTGTTTAATGCCATGGTATTAAATAATTCATATCATGACAAATGCGCCGCTCGTAGCAGTCTATAAATTTTGCATATACGCGGCATATTAAACGATGATTAAGTACACACATATATCACTGAATTCTCAATAGTATTACTGTTCTTACCGAAAGTATTTGAGACATTCTAGTCTTAATCCAAAGTAACACAAATTTAATTTGAGGCTTTCAGATCAAAGCTAGAAGTCAATGACAAAGAATACTGGCCAAAACAACTACGACTGACAATCACCCATCCGCAAATACAATTAAAGGCGCCTGCTTAATCCTTTCAAAATAAGAACACGTGTTACATAGAAATTTAGATGTAAATAGTCTGTCGGATTTACTGTTTAATAACCTACATACAAGATATAGCGGAAAAGGACCCGGATTCTAATCCTTAAAATCTATCTGTTTTGGTTTAGTAACATCTTATATTCTTTATCTTCTTTTATATCTCCTAAATTGTGTAGAAAACGTATGATTAAGTATTGTTTCTTAAATATAGACTGTCTGAAACTGGTACAGAAACAATTAAAATGTGCCAGCTAGAATTATTATAGATTTATATGTGCTTGAATACATATTATATTTCTTGTCTCTGCCCGTGTCCTTGTTGATTTTATGATCGGTATATTTTAACAATTATCAGAAAAATTCAGTATGTTTCTAGAGAACACATTATAAAGACCGGCATAAAATAGTACAAGGAATGCGTTATTAAATCTTAGAAACAATTTCATTTTCCAGAAGTGGAGTATATTAAAACAATTTTATAGACATACAATCATTTTCATTAATAGTTTATTAAAATTGAACATCTTTATTCCATCTATGAAATCACGACTCATGACAATCCATTCCTCATTATATTCTTTAAAGCAGAGTAAATTTCTGTTATATCTTTATTTCCTTTTCCATTTGCAAAATATTGGAAACATAATACATGAAAAGAGATGCCTTTCATTCATTTAAAGCCGCTTAAAATAAATTTATAAATAAGTAAAAACGTGTGTTAGGAAAAAAACAATACGTTCGAATAGAATACTCAAGATACCATACGATTTTCACCGTAATGCAATATGTCTTGATAAAGGTCTTGAAATGTACACCAAGAAGTTCAATATTGACGAGTCCGAGAAAAGAAACACAAAGAAGAATTCTCCTCAAGAGTTCTCTAAATGGGTTTAAGTCCATGTCGAGGTAAAGACATTAATGCGGTGTGGTCGTCCAATTCATTTGCGGTTCGCCTGTTGTTCTGTTCTGAAATATGTCTATGGCCGCATCACTTATAATAAGAAAATTACTATCATTGTCCAATTTCTAGCCAGTTATATTTAGGCTTGTCATACGTAAATAAGAAAAAAGTCCTGTTAGAATTACCACATATGTTTCAATCTAAACTACCTCTTGACAAAGGCAAACAGGGTAAAAGTAGTAGTAACAAAAGCACAGAGATCAGAGGTGCCCAGGGACTGAACCCAGCCGGTCCATTATACTGACACCGACGAGTCAGGCGAAATGTTGTCCCGTTAGCCCCGAGTGTTAGAAGGGAAGCCACCACTACAATTTTAGGTCTTTGGTTTGACCCGGCTGGAGTTGAACCCGCGGCCTCCTGATCCGCAACCGCGACGCTCTACCACATGAGCTATTGCGCCCAGTCCCCTTAAATTATGTCATTTGTATCCAATTAATTGTTTTCCAAAGATATCGCTGTGCATTTTTCTTTTAATTTTAGGTTCCATCTCAGAAATACAGATGAGGAGTTACTGTTTCCGACCTTTACATTTTAAGGCAATTTAATAGCAATGTACGTCAATAACGGGAAGTGCAACTACTGCATGGCAGTCCAATGACTGTTAATACCAGGAGCTCTACGAGATAATATCTAGCAGAAGGCATCACCAGCATATTACGGCCATAAACAAGTTCTGATTTTTAAAACAACAATTTATTGATTTAAATGAAATTAAATAAAAATAATGTTTTCGCAGCATCGTTTTTTTTGCCAATTGAATCATTTGTGTTTTTATTAACATTATTATACCAACCATATTATCAATTCATTTCCTCTCCATGCATTTGCAACACGAAACAATTTTTATTAGAACTACATGCGTTTTGTGCTGAACACGCCAATCAAATTTATGTTTCTGGTGCTTTCAACGTCTGTTTGTTCATTTGATACCGCTGGTTTCAATGCTTTATGGATATATACAAAGTAAGTATTAAGGCTCCATCTGGCTGTATAAGCATTACTGCGTGAACGGTCTCTTAACACCTTGCTTTGGAGTGACGTAAAATTGTTTGATGCCAGATTCTAAAGATATAACCAAACTATGGAGATGAAAATTGTAATATTTGAAAGTGTTCTTTGAGAAAAAACGACTAGTGTTTTACAAGTTACAACGCCTGGCGCCTTGTGTGTGATAATTGATATTGTGTCATTATTCATTAAACGGAAGTGATAAGATTTAAGCTCCCTCTTGAGAGATACAATTAAGTTTCGGCGCCGTTCTGGCAGATTCCTTTCAAAACAAAAACAAACCTTAAACATAGATATATGTGCATACCTATAATATAATAGAACGTAATTAGTTTTTTATTACATAAAATATCACCAGAGTTTTTGTTATTTGTTGAAACCTTGTCGACTCAAAAGAAATGTTATCTTATTCTTCATTTCCTATCTTTTATTTCAGAAACAAACGTCGCAGACTGAGAAAAACATTCTTTGACACTGTCGCCTTGATGAAATTTAGCCTATCAGCAAATAACACAATTGGTTTTATTTGATTTTTACTTGAATTAAAGACGTAATGGACTGAAAATCATTCTTAACCTATAATGTTAATTTACGCAGTGCGAGTACAAGCGACCCAAAGCAAGGGAAATGTATGATGGTCCGGAAAACAAAGAAAAATGGCCATTAAATTGTGCCAACTGTTTCAAAGCCTAAGAATTGTTTAATTAGAAACAAAATAGTACCAGAAAATATAAAAAGCCGTTAATTATTGGTAATTCATTTACTTTTAACGTTTTTGTAGGTCTTCTAATCGAAATAATACCCATCGCTCTTATAAAAACTATGTGGAAACTATTTTTCAATGACGTCACTTCTTTCGTCATTCAAATGGATCGGTTTTCTTTGCATTGCTTGCATTTGAGAAATCCATCAGGAAGTGCGAGGTTAGACCTCTGTAAACCCGGTTTAAGCACCCCAGTCTTTCCACAATGCCGACTGACCGTTCCAAGGCGGTAACTGTCGAGTTTGCTGTTATTGTTAAATGCCTCATCACAGATTTTTTCTAATTTTTACATTTGGGGTGCTAGTGAGTACCTTAGTCCTGTGTCTTTTCACTTTTTTGTACATGTTGCAATGCTCATCGGACTTTATCTTATATATTCTTATTGGTAAGATACACAATGTTTTGTTGCATTGTATGTATTAATTGCAATGCTTTGATGTATCATATGACAAAGTATGAGCATGGTGTTTAGATACCAGAATCACTTTTGTATCTTATCTCATTGTCATTGAATACAAACATTTATTGAACGAGTTCAGGAACAGTGATAGTAAGAGAGTCTATGTCGATCATTTTTTTCGAAACGAGCTTTTATAGATGTGTTTATTAAATGAAAACGAGTTTAAGATTTTTTTTATTCCATGTATAGTCACTTATATACGATTTTACAAAACAATACTTAGTAAAAATGTGGCATCAGACGATCTGCATTATGAGGACTTCAATGACGTCATTAATCAAAACGTGTTATTGCATGTACACTATTGCAATATAAGTATGTGTAATTGTTGAATGGAAAACAAGGGGAATCAATTGATAAACTTATATTTTATATTTAAAAGGTTGTAATAATAACCGCTATGCAACGTGTATTTATAGATATAACAGAGAGAGAGAGAGAGAGAGAGAGAGAGAGAGAGAGAGGACAGAGAGAAAGAGAGACGGCTATTAATAAACGAGCAAATCGAAATACTACCTCAAATTCAGATGTTTAAATGGACAACACTAGAACAGAATGAAATGGACACACATTAAGATTTTATGAATACCTATTTTTTATGAGTTTCTTTACTTTATAGCCATAATGGGTACAGACATACCTTCGTGTTTTATTTCAGGTATGATAATGTCTCAAGGTCTATTGTAAACATCAGAAAGCAATACAGTCCTTCAGAAATACCTTCAGTTCACTACCAAATATTATTTGTTGTCATTTATGTTGTCTCTGCTTCTTAAATACGTATTAAATCTTCAGATGCCGTCTAATGAGACATTTCCATTGTCCTTTTCCTGGAAATTACCTCAGATTTATGCAAGCCGTCTATATTTGAAAGGTCTAACCCTGGCGTAATCCGACAAGAGTAAAGCAGACAAATTTTAAGAAATAACACTTTACCTAATACTCCCTATTTTGTTGTCAAACGTATCGTTGTTGTTATCTTTTTTTGTATCGAACAATATCAAATGCATGTCTATGTGTTGTTTGTTTTATTTAAATTGCAACCAAATGTAAGCAGTGTTATGTTATCTCGAATGAAGTAAATCTGCATTGTTGGTGCCGCTCTGGAGGATGGTGCCTCTTATGGAGATCATTTATATGGGGAGAATATTGTAGCTGGCACAAACAGGAAATCGCAGATGTTCTGTGAGTCTTTTTTTTTCAGAGAAAAGAATTAAGAATTTCGTTTTTTTATACATTGCAGTTTGCGACAATAGTGTGTAGCTTTCAATTATAAAAAGTCGCTGGAGTTTATAGGCATTCGCAACTTTTTTGAGAAGTATTAATTTACAAAAGAAACTGAGGAAACCGATGTTAGCAACGCAGCTTGTAGATACAGATGAAGCAAGAAACAAGGAAAGCAAATTAGTAATTACTCTACTTCCCATCAGAGTTATATTTAGTGACTCGGAAATGTTTATGTAATTAATCGACAGTGTAAGAGAGACTTTATTTCCAGGGATAGTCATCTTCTTGTTTAAAGCTTATACTCTCTACGACTTATTGAAATTAATAAATGGTGATGTAATTTCATTGTTTATGCTACAATTAAATCCTAGTATAACGCAATGTGCTAGTTGACAAGTCCAGTTTAATGCAAATACTGAGCGCACATCGTTCTGTCTTCAAGAGAACACATTCCTACACTGTTTGCATAAATGAAAAAAAAAGATTGTTGAAACACATATTTTACATTGGTTATCTGAAATAGTTAACATGTTATTTGTTACTTGTGCGGTGTGCCGGTCGTAAAAATGTAATCTATGTTGTCATTTAATTCATCTTATTGTTACGTGTTTCCTTTGATGGACATTGGACTTTTGTTCCTCAATTTCATATCCAGATAAACAGCATGCTACAACCATTTATTCCTCTCTTGCCATGTTTTTTTTTTCCTGAGTCAAAAAAGTTAATTTCACTTATAATAAACATTTTTGTTTAGTTTGTGTAATTGAAATAACACCCCTTTCTTTTCTAAAAACCGTGGACATTAGTTTTTAATGATGTCACTACGTTCATTATAACATATTAAAGAAAAAGGTCAGCGCTTGGACATTTTTGTATTCAAATAGATCAGTTTTCTTTTCATTGCTTGCATTTGAGAAACCTATTCGGAAGTGCATTTGAGAAACTCGCCAGGAAGTGCGAGGTTAGAGCTCTGTAAAACCGGTTTAAGCACCCAGTCGGCCCATATTGCCGACTGACCGTTCTAAGGCTGTAACTGTCGGGTTTGCTCTTTTATTTAAATGACTCATAAAAATGTTCTTACTTTTCACTTGGCTTGCACGTGAAATACGTTTGAGTTGGGCCTTTTCAGAGATTGATATATATGTTGCAATACTCATATTAAATCACAGGTATGTGACAGGCGTATCCAAGAAGTAAAAAAGGAGGATGTCATAGGTGTTTTTCTTTTTTAGTAAATTTGACATTACTGATCAAATATCTATGCTATATTGGCAAGTCAGTGTGTGTGTGTGTGTGTGTGTGTTTGTTTGTGTGTGTGTGTTTGTGTACGTGCGTGCGTGTGTGTGTTTCATATTCTAATGATTATTATTTGTTGACTTTTCTCATAGTCCTCTGTTTTTATTCCCACCAACTTAGTGCTGTGCATAGGTTTTGTTCTATGTTATACAGTTCTGTAACCGTAACAGTTGTCACACGATACGATTTAAGTATGGTAGGATTACGTTCGATGTACTATACCATGAGCGTTTTTTACACAATAACATACACGTTACGGTTCGATACCATACACGATATGCATTACGATAGAAAATCTGCACGTTACATTGCGATACGGTGTACGCTTCGATACAACATACTGTACGGTTTCCGTTTACGTCACGTTACACGAAATGCCTTGGCCAATGTTGTTAAAGTAAAGGTTCAATTTAGATTATTTGTACAGTACTAACTCAGTTTAGTCCAAACCGTTCTGCCCCAATCGGCCCACGTCCAGTGCATATAGGCGGTAATGTTTTCACACGTTTCAAATGAGTCAATACAACTATTTCCGTCTAAATGGTAACATGTACATGTACCGGATAACCTACATAAATGGGATAGCTGCTAGAAAATAAATAACATCAGAAACATACCATTGTCTCATACCCAACCCTATTTCAAGCACTATTTAAATAAAAAATCGATAAGGTTAAGTAGCATATGTGTCGATCGGAAAAACTTGACAAACTACATAAATTTCAAAAAAGAGCTATTTAAATAATGTTAGAGGAACACCATTACTCAAGCACAGAACAAAAACACGCAACGATAGGAGATCATACTACAATCTCATTAAAATCACATCCTAACTTTCGCTTCATTACTTTCCGCTGGTTAGGATCTGATGACATCGCATTAGGTGTCACCTCATTTAGACCTTTGATTAGCCAATGAAATCGTCGGCTGCAAAATGTTGGGGTATAACTTCATGAATATTCGCCAGATTACGGCTATTTACGGTAATTTATATTGAGCGGCAATGTCCAAGGTATTCCGATTAAAGGTGCGTCACATTTTCAAGTTGGCAGCCCCCATTGACATTTGCGATCCAGTAAAACAAACGCCAAAGAAATTACATTCGTTAGTTGATCGGTGCTGTTTTTGCGGGATGTCATTTTTCCAGGTTCTGATAACGGGTAGTGGGAGAAAACACACTCAAAATCAGTTCAAACAAAAACTTAGAATCAATGAAGAACGCCTTCAGAATATTGAAAAGGTAGTGACGTGTTTGTCGCTGTCTGACGTAACGAGGTTTCTGATTTGTCAAGTTTGACTTCATCGGCTCATTAATATTTATAACTTAAAGGTCACTTCGAGGCGACCTTTATCGGGATGTTATCAGATCCTAACCAGCGGAAAGTAATGAAGCGAAAGTTAAAATGTGATTTGAATGAGATTGTATCATACTATAACATACCAAATAGAAATATGCAGCTTGAAGTACTGGACCCGCTTAATAAGACTAAGAAACCGTGTTAAATATATCTTTAGTCGTGCTTAATGGGTTTCGTATCCAATTTTAATTTCGTGTAAAACATATCCTAAACTTACAATATTGTGGCAGTAAATATTGACCTTAGAGTTCTACCACCATATCTGAATATCTGAATTTATGCGTTTATATGAATTATTGGCAAATTTCTTTTTTCTTGCCAATTGTAAAGCCTTGTTCATAGGGCACATATATCATGACCAGAAGGAGTGTCTGCTGACTTGCTTGATTTTGCAATAATTAGATAATTTTCCATTGTTACCCCAACGGTATTCTTTTCAGTATCTATATTGTCGTCAATGTACATGCCGATGTTCGCCACTAATTTAAGGAGAGTATGTAAATGGCTTCATTATCCTAAAAATAATTAAAATGGACCATTTCGTTATAAGAGGAAATCGATTTAAGAACAGACCAATTAACTCCTCCGGTCAACACGTTAAGGATCAAACCAAGCAACATAACGAACGGCTAAAAATCCTGCTTCCTTTAAGATAAGTGGTGTCATACAAGTTTCACCAATTAATTGGAATTAACACACGTGGACGTGATTTGCAGGGCTGGAAAATGTATGGAAGTTAAGTGGGCATAATGTCAGATGTTTACTGTTATTTATGATACTAGCACATTGTTTTGAAAAACACATTCACACCTTAAACGTTTGATCATATCACTGGTAGAAGAATAGTAACTTTATATTAGTTTGTTTGCTAAACTTGTGAACGTACTTTTGTTGAATTTCCGTCGAGCACTTAATTGCTTTTAAGTTTATTCAAACTTGTATAAATGTGTTTAAAATTTACTCGTTTAAAATAAATGGCGAAGAAACTATATCAATGTTGAATGTGCCCAAAGATGACATATGTAAGATAGCTTTACAATTAACTAATTTGTCGGAATATCAGAGATGATTCCACACGGCCCAATTATTTATTAACACTGTTCATTGTATTTGAGCCTTATTATTTGAATCCCATATTTGAGACAAACCTCTTTTTCTATAACCTGACATAGAGCTAGCTTGTGTAATAGCTATTTTTTCCAGCTGTATGTTTATTCAAATTACGTGTTACTGCTCTTTATTGTCCATGAAAGCGTGGGCAAATAATCAGAATCACTTCCCTAGTTTTAACGACTATTTTCCTAAACGTCCATTCATATTCACTCTACGCATATTTTCATTCAAGTCATAAGTACGAAAACTTCATAGGTGTGCAATATTAATTTGCGTGTAAAAAATATGGTCATCGATAGCATGCATGTACCGGGAATGTAATATATTGTTTAGTTTCTGTTTACAACTATATATTTTGTTTATTTATATTATATTTATTATGGAAATTAGAAGATTTCCAGTGGACTTTTGTATGAGCATGATAATGTCATTAGAAAAATGTCACAATATATGTAAATATGTATCAAAGAATTATGTGAAGGCACAGTACAATTCTCCTTGTGTTACGTTACCATACTATACGTTCCGTTACAATACCACGGTCTTGGCTAAAGCGTTACATTCCGTTACGGTACGATATACCATTTACGATGTGGCTCGTTACGTTACTTTACGATAGGCCTTTTTACGTTACACGATACTCCACGTTACCATACGATGCCTTTACGATAGAAATACGCACGATACACTATGTTTTGGACAACTTGTACAGTGCCAGGACTGTATATGCATAAACGAATTGTAACCAGTGTTGTTGCTTTTTTGTTGTTGCTTTTTTCATGTAGGTTAGTGAGAATAAGGTGTTTAATAATAGAATTATATCTATTATCTGGATAGTCTAATAAGCAAATAAGACAGTCCTATGAGCATAGCAACATATAGTAAAATCGGAAAGACACAAGACATAGGTATTCATATGCTAGCCGAATATTAACGCTAGAACATATATTTGGTCAGTCATTACACAAATAAAAAAAATGTTACTCTATTGACCTATTTCTGGGTTGTTCCTTTCTTTCGTCTCAGGGCCATGATCTCCAAATCTCACGCACAATTATATGACGAATTCTACTAATCTGCAGAATGGTCCCATCAAGGCGTGGTTTAACAAAATTATTTATTTTTTCCATGTTCATTAATTTTAATTGTGTAAACAGGTCAAACATGTTTCAGAATAATTTGCCTGAACGCGTTTTTACAGCATCGACAATTATGTCGACCACAAGCTCCCAGAAAACAATTACTGGTGAACGATGACAAAGGCAGTCAGTCATCTGATAGATCATCCCAACTAATGGCAACATTTCCTCAGATTGTAACTGCCACAGCGGATCAATTATTTTGTTTGATGTGATTGTAATTGCACGTGCGCGTCTTCGTTAAATCGAATGTAAATTTCTCTCACTGCATTTGCTCCTAACACGCTGACAGCATAGATATTTCGAGCATATGGTAGTTCTTCAGTTTTTGAAATAGTATGCATTCATTTTCTAGAGAAATGGGCTAAACGCAGTAGTTTTGGTTATTCTAAATAACAGAATGTTGACTGGTGTCTATGTGAATATTTCGGAGCATCGGGAGAACAGGAAACTGCTGGATAAGAGAACTGGAAAATATCAATGCTTTCGTTGCACTTGATAGATGGTCCAAAAAAAATGGCCTTTACTGTGGAACCGTCCCTGGTAACACATTCAAATTTATTTAGAATGCACTTTTTATTAGAATCATCATCGATTTAATTTTACACGTACATTGCAGGGGCTACCGTGGCCGAGTATCTTGAGTTGCTTACCTGTAACTCCTCAGTCTCTTACTGAAATGATTTCAGTACCGGTAGGGGCGAACACTTTCATGTTAAAATGTTGGCCAACATGATATGCACTGCTCGAAAGTTCTACCCTGACATCTGCATAAGGTCTTATTTCACCAGAAGAAACTAATGCTAAATACTTATTAAGGATTGTTGTACTTGTTCTTCGATAACAAAAACATACAAAACAATAGAGGATAAGTATCATCGTTTGTCCTTTAACGTTTGCTTTTCGTTTGCTACCTCTCCTAATCTTTTGTTAACTGTATCCTGTCAAATGTCAATTAGAAACAGAAATTTAAATTTGAACGAGAATGAAACTTTAGCAATATTTTTTTTCTATTCTCCTGTTTCTCAATCCTCGCCCAGGCGGTGTGTTGAAAGAAAGTTAAAATTTTCAAAATTTCCAGTTGTGTTAATATCCAGAAAGATTTAGTAAAAGAAAGAGAAAATGGAGGTATTTGAGTGATGTGATGTCTTCCATCATCATGAATAAAACTGTTCTAAAGCTTCACAAACTGAATAAATATGGAGTTTGTTTTCTTTGACATTTAAACCAAATAGTTTTCCTAACGATTCTCTTGCAAAACATATAAGGTGAGTTATAAAATTGACATTGATTTATCACACAGCATAATGACCATATCAAAGGCAGGTTATTGTGAGCAAGATTTATATATCTAGTTATGAGGTATTGGCGCGTTTGTCCGAATGATATATATTTTCTTTATAAAAAGGTGCCAACGTTCCGCTGATGTTTACGCATAATGACGCTAATCGAGAGGAAATGTTATTTTCTTTACTTTATTCCATTTCTCACAAATACATTGAACGTTTGAAGTACCACATTAGAATCCTTGAAATATCTTTCTCTGATGTTTACAGTATCACAGTTATTTGATGTAGTTAGATGTGTTACCATTCCCGAAGACGGACAATTTAACAATAAACTAACACACTTTTTACAGATAAATTAATATGAAACCACAAATTAACTGTTTAAGGTACTATATCGTTGACGTTAGATTTTTACGAACATGTCAAATCAGCAGTATGAAAGGATATCTTTTTGTCCTACAAACTGAATAGTTTCCTATAGTCTAAATAAACACGATTTTGTTGTTCTTAAACATTAAACACGTATTTCATGCAAATGGTCAAATTTATATCTTTAGGAAAGCTATCTTTCTAAAGTCTAGCTTTGTCCGATACATGTTTGATATTTGAATCTGTGGCGTATACGTTTTTTAATCGTTCATTAGTAGAATATTGTGTTCAGCTTGTTTTAAGATACACTATTGATTTTACTGCAAATAAATAAATAAATAACCAAGTAACCATGTAACATTCCATCGTTTACTTTGATCTCCTTATTCTGAGATTCCTTTGTTTGTGATCTTATCAATGGGTAAATAAGCAAAGGTCCAATTAAAATTACCGCAGATGTGTAAAACAAAATTGTCCCGTGACAAAGGCAAACATGGTAAATGTAAAAGTGATAAAAACACACAGACATATTACACAAAAAGAAAAACAACAACATCAGTTACCGCATTGGATCGGTAAAAGCTAAAAGAAAATTAAAGCTAAAGAAAATTAAAGCCAATAAAGCGTCAATCCAATGCGACCAATAATTAATTATTGTTAATAATTATAATTAATTAATTATTAATCAGAACTAATTAAACAGTTTATATTTATATAAATATTCTATGAATTCTGTGTTGTTTTTTTTACTTACAGTATGCATTATTTAATATCACCAACCTTCCAATATAGCAGGCGGGGACATCTGTAGCAACAAGTTTGAAATAATTGGGAATTGGGAATTATCTGTCAGAATAAAGATTTGTTGTCATTGACAAAAATAAGCTTGAAGTGCACCAAAAATCAAGTTCAAGCTCCCCAGTCGGTCTCTTTGGCCATTTACTTTACCAGGCTGTAACTGCTAGATTTTTCTTGCTTATGACTCGGCCTGTTGTCGTTTTTTACGTTTACATTAACCTATTCGGATGCCTTTGTATGTGTTTTGGGCTTATCGTCCCACCAACAGTATTTTAGTTATCTGGAGACGGTGTCCACTTGAAGCAGATATAGTGCTGCCTTCACAGCATACCACACCCAGTCAAATTATCCTGACACCGAGCCAACCAGTCGTGGAACTACATATTATATTTACTGAGCGTTATCAAGGGAGCTATACCACTATGATTTTAACGACTTTGGTATGTCGCGGCCCGGGATCGAAGACGGGGCCTCCCGTACCCGGAGCCGACCTTCTACCGGTCGCGCTGGCGTTTGCCTTTGTCTAGTGGTTGTGTAAATGTTAATTTATGTGGTAATACCTTTTTTTTATTTCCTATATATGTTACCGGAGACAGAAATTTTATCAGTACTATAACAAGGACACTTATCCCAATTAGAAACATACTTTCCCTATAATGTTTCTTTCACAGCAGACAAATTTTGTTGATACATGTGTATCACTTCTGAAATAGCAGATGCCGATTTTCATTGTTGCGATTGTAAAGTGAAATGAATGCGTTAACAACAAGATACAAGTTGACTACGTTGCTAAGTACTTAATAACAAATGGCAAATTTTGTAATTATAAAGCACCTACCTAATTGCGTTCAACATGCAAGTATGAGGAAATATTAAAGATTCCTCTTAATGTGATGACATCGCGATAAGTGCACTTCAAGGTTTGAATCAAATCTCTTCTTTGCTTTAGTTACATATGTTTCGTGCAAGACAAATGCACCTTGCATTTAGTACCACTCAATTTTATTTATAAGCATGGGTTTAATCACGTTTTATGTTGTTTTCAGACTTTATTCATTAGTTTAAATTAGTTTAAAAGGTGCAAACAACATTACTATAATCTAAAGTAAATCGAAATAACGAAATTCATTGTAATGTGGCTAATGAAATACCAGAACATTGATGCAGGAATGCGCCAGACAGCTTGGGTGGTTTGCCAAACCAAGTTTTTCTCTTCAATTTAATTGTCCGAAGAGAGAAATCGTATATTTTACCTGCATTCTCGTATGGATTGTGCCTGTAGAAATACCAAAACTATTTTTTAACGGATACACATTTATTACATATATATTTAAGTGCATCATCCAATATCTAATGGATTTTGCCTGCAGAAATATCAATACTATTTTTAGATAAAATACCTAATATATATATATAGTATTTCTATTCACATGTATATATATATATATATGTATGTGTGTAAAAAGGAAGCATACAAATTTCATAAAAAAGATACTTCAAGTGCCTCATTAAATAGACGATGCATGTACAAAAAAGTTTACATATTTCGAAAAGTATTACATACAAATTTAATAAATAGGTAACGTTAGTGCTGGAAAAAATTGTATTTTATACTTGTTTATGATGTTTGTTTATGATGGGCAATTTTGTATCAATGGTAATATTAGCATACATAGCATATGAGTAAAACGCTTATTATTATTGTTATTATTATTATTATTATTATCATTATTATTATTAACATATTATTATTATTATTATTATTATTATTATTTTAGTAGTAGTAGTAGTAGTAGTAGTAGTAGTAGTAGTAGCAGTAGTAGTAGTAGTAGTAATAGTAGTAGTAGTAGTAGTAGTAGTAGTAGTAGTAGTAGTAGCAGTAGTAGTAGTAGTAGTAATAGTAGTAGTAGTAGTAGTAGTAGTAGTAGTAGTAGTAGTATTTTATTATTGTTATTATTATTATTATTATTATTATTGTTTTATTATTATAATTATTTTATTATTGTTATTAACTTATAGTTATGTTTTGGAATTTTAATTGTTTCTATTTTAATAATACTTATTATATATTATTAATTAATTGTAATGTCTCGAAAAATTAATTGATTATATTATTATCATATATTATTTATTTATATTAAAGTCCCTGAATATTAATTATTTATATTTAAATATTTTATTAACATTTATATATATTATTATTTAATATTGATGTCCCTGAATATTAACTATTTATATTAAAATAAATGTTATAATATATAATTAATTTATGTGCATGGCTCGGAATATGTTAATAGTTCTTTACTTCCTTGTCCAAAATCTGACAGCTGTAAAGATACGAACTAGTTCAAAAACCGATAAAAACATTTTACAGTACTATTTACAGTACTATTTATATTTTAGCTTATCTTTTCTTCAACAAAAAGTGTATTCAATTTGAGTCAAAATGTTTTGCCACATTAAATACCAACTAAACAGGTACATAGCATTGAGATTTATTTTGTTCTACTACATTGAGATATTAACTCCTAAACGCGGTGCTTCGTTTGTTTAAGGCATTAAAATACATAAATTAGCTTATATTGTATTTATAGGTTATCAATTTTATATACACTCAATATATTTAGACCCTCAGACATTTCCATCACATACAATAACCACTCATACGGGTTTCTACAATAATGAAGTAATAATTAGTTATTCTTTTTTTTGCCGTACCCATATCAAGATCTGAATAAAAAGCTTTTCGTGACACCATTTACTTAGAAATATATTTTAGAAATCAATATAGGTTGATCGATTTAAAAATCCAGTGAATTTACCAATAAGACTGTTAAAATATCAAACATTTCTATAGAAATATGTTCAATACATCAGTATAGATTGTTTTGATTTGAAAATCCAGTGTATTTACCGACGTGAGGCTTTAGATAGCAATCATATCCAGAGCGACGTAGAGCAGACAGCGGGTCAAAAGCTGGGACACTAGGAAGGCGAAGAGAAGGTCTCGCTTCGTTGTGCACTGTTAAATATACAGGGCTTATGTACAAAACGAACTAACAAACTTGTATCTCCCGAATTAAAGAAAATTTTTGATGAACACGATATAGTTCTTTTGACCGAAACCTGGGCTAACGAATATAGTGATTTATCTGTTGACAATTTTGAATGCTATGTTTTACACAGAGCTGAAAATCCTTCACAAAGTAAGCGTGCATCGGGTGGGATAGTGATTTATTTAAGAAATAGTTATGTCTCAAATGACACATTCGTTTTTAAAAGCGAAGACGATATTATATGTATAAAATTAAAAGGCGAATGTTTAGGCTTACTAAAAGATTTATTTGTTTGTTTGTGTTATGTTGTGCCTGAGAATAGTTGTAGACAGGCGTTGATTGATACGCATACTTTTGATAGATTATTGGAATTTATTGTCAGTATTGACTCTAAATATGAAGATGGCTTTAATTTTATTCTATGTGGCGATCTTAACTCGCATACGTCAAATTTACCCGACTTTGTGCCTAATGATATATTGATACATGATATTTTGCCTGATGATTATTCTATTGATGTTAATTTGAACAGATATTCACAAGATTGTAGTCGTTTAAATAATAACGGTGTTCTTTTATTGGACTTATGTAAACAGACTGGTCTGCGTATTTTAAATGGTCGAGTCAGCACGGATCAAGGCATTGGTCGATATACGTATGTTGGTAGGCGAGGGTCGAGTGTAGTGGATTATGTCATTACCAGTCAAAACTTGTTTCCATGTATTGAGTCCTTTTATGTACATGATCCGAACATATTATCTGATCATTGTTTAGTTGAATTTTCTTTTGCCTTTACACGTCCATGTTGTATAAATACAGGTGATGATAAATCTTATAATGATGTAGTCATGAAGTATGTATGGGATAAAGACAAAATAAGTGTATACAAAGAACGTTTATCAGCAGATGAAACTATATCTATATTGAATACTTTTAAGAACCATGTTGACTCGTGTATGCATGAATTTGACATTGAGAATTGTATCACTGAATTGTCTGATGCTATTGACGGAGTGGCCTCCCCTTTGTTCAAACGCAATATTAGCAAATGTAACAGTGCTGTAAGTGATGATACATGTAGTTGGTTTACTATTGAGTGTGATGATAAACGTAGGATATTTTACTCAGCATTAAATGTGTATAGACATGACTCATCTGATGTTAATAGAATTAATATGGTGCAAAAACGTTCTGATTATAAAGCATGTGTGCGTAAGGCAAAGCTTAACTATGATAAGTGTGAGACGAATAAACTAATGGCTGCTAGAACAAAAAACGCAAAATTATATTGGAGAATGCTTAAATCTTCAGCAGGAATTAAAGATGCTAATATTTCTCTTGATTCATTTGAACATTATTTTAAAGCTGTTAACAACCCTGAAGATAGATTTTTTACGCCTGATGATGATGTTTTATATTTTATGAATCGTTATGAAAATAACGAGTTCACTATTATGTTTGACGAACTTAATATACCTTTTACACACGATGAGTTAATGAAATCTGTTAAACAACTTAAGTCTAACAAGTCAGGTGGACCTGACTTGTATATTAATGAACTTTTTGTACACGGTATAGATATTATGATGCCTTATTTACTATGTTTGTTTAACAAAATATTTAATATTGGATACTTTCCTGAAGCCTGGTCCGAAGGTTTTGTTGTACCTTTACATAAGAAAGGAAATATACATGATGTAGACAATTATAGAGGCATAACGCTACTTTGTACTTTAGGTAAATTATTTACACGATTGTTAAACAATAGATTAACTGATTGGGCTGAAAAATATGGTGTTTATATAGAAGCCCAGGCAGGTTTTAGATCAAATATGGGCACAACTGATAATCTTTTTGTGTTACATGGTTTAGTTAGTCACATGATTAATAGTAATAAAAAGCTGTATTGTGCTTTTATTGATTTTAGCAAAGCATTTGATTATGTAGTTCGTGAAAATTTGTGGATGAAATTAGTACATATTGGTATCAGAGGTAATATGTTAAATATTATACAATCTATGTATAATAATGTTAAATCAAGAGTCAAATATCTTAACCAATTAAGTGATAGTTTTGAATGTTGTTTAGGAGTTAGACAAGGCGAATGTTTATCGCCTTTTCTTTTTGCTATGTTTGTAAATGATATTGAAAATATATTTGTTGTAAATGGTGTAGAAGGTATAGATGTTAACATGTTTAAAATGTTCCTTATACTCTACGCCGATGACATTGTCATTTTTGCCAACACTAGTGATGAATTGCAGACTAGTTTGAATCTATTGTGTGACTATTGTCAACGTTGGAAATTAACTGTCAATGTCAAAAAAACTAAAATACTTATATTTAGAAAGGGTGGTAGACTGCGCGAAAATATGTCTTTTCACTATGGTGTACACGATTTAGAAATAGTTAGCAAATTTGTATATTTAGGATTAGTATTTTCAACGGGCGGTTCTTTTTCTGAAGCCCAATGTACACTTGCAGGACAATCACTTAAAGCATTATTTAAAATGAATAAATATTTACATAAATTTACATATATAAATATAAGACACAAACTTGAATTATTTGATAAACTAGTTTTGCCTATTTTAAATTATGGTTGTGAAGTGTGGGGATTCCATCCTGGTAAAGCTGTTGAACGATTACATGTACAATTCTGTAAACAACTCTTAGGTGTTAAGAAGAACACCCAGAATGATTTTGTGTATGGTGAGCTTGGTAGGATGCCTCTTCAAAATACTCGATATTATGCACTTGTAAAATTCTGGCTGAAAATATTACAGTCTGATAATAAAAAATATATCAAAATTGTATATAATATGCTTTATCAGGATATTTTAGATAAACCTAATACAAAAAACTGGTGCTCATTGTTGAGAGATTTGCTTTTTGCTCTTGGTTTTGCTGATGCTTGGTATCATCAATCTGTTGGAAATAATAAGTTGTTCTTAAGTCTAATAATGCAAAGAATTAAAGACCAGTTTCTTCAAAATTGGAGAAGTAGACTAGATTTGTCAAGTAGAGCTGTTTTTTACAAACATATTGCCTGTTTTAGATTTCAACCATATTTAGATTTGTTAAATGTATCAAAATATAGAATTAGTCTTTCTAGACTTAGACTTGTGTCACATAGATTATGTATTGAAGTTGGTAGATGGCACAGACCTGTAAGTATTCCTATCAATGAGCGTTTATGTACAACGTGTAATATTTTAGAAGATGAGTATCATTTTGTCATGGAATGTCAGTTATATGCAATTGTACGAAAACAACGTTTACCTGCATACTATTGGAAAAGACCTAACATGTTTAAGTTTACTGAATTAATAAATACAGAATCGATAAGAATCCTGAAAAACCTTTCTGTCTATGTTAAAGAAGCTTTTGAAATAAGGAATAATATTATGTATATAACATAATGTAGCTGTCTTAAATCGTACTGTATCGCTTTAAAATGACATTTTACACTTACACATGTGAAATAATATGTACAACAACACGGTTTGCATTGAACTAAATATTTTAATTGTCATATTTTATTATGTTCATGATGTATAAGTTAAGTGCTTCGTTTATCTGCACGAAACGTGGCATTTGTTTTCCATATGATTGTCTTGTACTTTCGTTTCGAACAAGGCAAACTTAGATGGAAAACACAAACACTTATAATTATTAATGAGTCAATGATTATATACAACGATATATTTATAAATATACAATACTAGACCATATATACACATTTTTATATATGTGGAAAAGGCTGTCCAGCGTGGAATTTTTTCTAACTTTTATATAAGCATAATATAGCAAATAATTAAATTCGTATTGGTGTTGTGGGTTTCCTTTTAATGAGCAGTATTTATAGCGTTTTTATTATTTGTCAACATCAAAAGGATGCTCAAGTTATATAAAAAATTAGTTATATTCTTTCTTTTCTTTGTTGGCTTAACATTTTGTCAAGAGTCATAACAACATATGGAATAGAGTTTTATTTATTTGCGATGATAAGCTTGATTAAGAATTACGACAAATTAAACCAATTCTGACTCATGGATAGTCTAAATATAGCATACTTATTATTACTGTTTACTTATTTTATCACTTTATTGTTAACATTATGTACTGTGTATTATATCGTTTCACGTTTGTGTTGTAACTGTTCTGCCATGTATCTATTGTCCTCATGGGTCTACGACCTTCTGGATTGTTTGAATAAACTATCTATCTTTAAAAATATGTCTTATAAATCAGTATAGACTGATCTAAGTGAAAATCTTTACCGATTAGTCGCTTAAGATCTGAAACATTTCCTTTAAAATATGTTTTATAAATCAGCATAAATTGTTCGATTTGAAAATCCAATGTATTTACGGATGAGACACTTAAGATATCAGACATATCCATTTTAGTGTAATGGGTCATGATTGAGTGCTCGAAACGCAGACAGACAAGTTCAATACGGACAAATTCAAGTTAATATAAGAACATACGAGAAAGTCCTATGAGCATTGTAACATATACCAAACTCTGAAAAGGCACAGGACAAAGGGATACTCACATGTAAGCCAAATGCAAATGTAAGAACAAATCTGTGATGAGTCAATAAACAAAATTAGCAAACCCAATAGTTTTCGTCTTGGAACAATCAGTCGGCAAAAAAGGACCGACTGAGGTAATTAAACCGGTTTAACAGAGCTCTAACCCCCACTTCCTAGGTGGGGGAGGGGGGAGGGGCGGTTGCTCAAATGCAAACAATGGAAAGAAAACCGATCTATTTGAATAAAAATGTCAAAGCACAGATAAACACTTGTCTGATACATTTAGAGTCTATGAGTTGTGTCTGTTTTAGTTTTCCTTCCCTTAGCCCCTCGGTAGGAAACTACTTAAATGCTGTACAAATACAATTTTTATTCTTCGCATTATTGATTCCAAATCCTAGAAATTAACTTTTTCTGCCTTCTGCATTTATTTAAGTTTGTTTGTAAGTGGCAATGATATTTAAAAATCTCTGCTTTTTCTTAAAAACACATACATGCATATACAGTCAACTCTCGTTATCTCAAATTTCAAGGGACCGTAGAAAATAGTTTGAGATATCCGAAGTTTGAGTTATCCGAATTTAAGGATAGTTTGTGTAAATCTTAAAAATCTTACCTGCTACACGATGACTGGTAATGACTGAAATTCCTTGTTATATCTGCCACTGTAAATTAAGTTTCTGCAAGTTTGTGTGGTTTTGCATGTTTAAAGTGTTATTAGATTTTTTACAATGTAATTTAATATTCTTCTTTTTATTGTAGGTTGTTGCGTCGTCGTAAGTGCATGCTAATTTTGTATACCTAAAGCCGATACCTGCAAGTTCTCAAAAACTTTTACAACAACAAGTACAAACTGAAACACTTTAATCAGCGTTAATAGATTAACGAAATTGTTGTTTTGCATCTTATAGCAATTTGAAGTTTGAGATAGACCAACTGATTTCAACAGTTTTATACGTGTGGGGACAAAGAATTTAGTTTGAGATATCCGATAATTTGACATATCCGAATTTGAGTTAAGCGGAGTCAAACTATATAGAAACTATAGGGAAAAAAACGGGACCGTAGAAAACAGTTTGACATAACCGGAAATTTGAGATAACCGATTTTGAGATAACGAAAGTTGACTGTATATGAATACGTGGTTCTAAATTCGTTAGGCAGAACGAACGACTTATTTGTACTACGAACGCTCGACAGTCCGCAAGAAAACGAACTTACTAATTTTCCGAACGTCGTGTACTCGAACTTTTGGTGTCTGGCTATGCAAAGTGCATAGCTACAGTCGTCAACAAACGAAAGATATGGTACGTAAAATCAGTCTTTTCCTTTGCGATGACCATGTACTTAAGCGTGTAATAATTTAGGTGACATAGTAACTATAACCTTATAATAGAAATGCGGTCAATGCTAATACTAGCTAAAAATCTTCCTGTCCATAAACATGTGTTTCAAATTAGACAGCAAATGTGTTCGATATATAAATAAAAAATGTTGTAAACCACAAGGCTGTATTAGTGCCATTTGCGTAACACTTTTTAAAATTATTTGTCATCTCTCCATTGGAAGCGATAAAAACAGAGTTCTGCAATTTGTAGAAAACGTAAGCTCTGTGACTATATATATATATATATATATATATATATATATATATATATATATATATATATATATGTGAGTGTGTGTGTGTGTGTGTGTGTGTGTGTGTGTGTGTGTGTGTGTGTGTGTGTGTGTGTGTGTGTGTGTGTCATCAGCGTACATTTTTAATTGGTCGTATTCAGCAATCATAAGTCACCAATCATGCATTTTAATCAAAGCCTATCCTATGTACACATGCAATTCTTTAAAACCTCAAACGATTGAAATCTCTTAACTTGATTGCAATTTTATGAGGTCTTTCTTGCAGCAATATAATTGTGTTTTAATGTTAATCTTCGAAATCACACAGCAAAGCTGACAAGAATCGTACCATATGTTGGAAAACACACATCTCTTTAGACCTGACATAATGAAACTTGTGAAATATTTGTTTTTAATAAAGAAGAGTGTATACACCTTCGCTACCTCACCCTTGACTTCAAGCTTTGGTAGTTTCTACATGTCCATTGACACTCATTTCCCTTAAAACTGCTTAAATTGGCAAGTACACTGACATAATTATTTTTAGGAAAAACAATTCATTAATTTATTAATTCCCTCAGCCGTTGTTAATCAGACGTTGCTAAGTGGGACTGCCAGATAAAATAACATGCTACCTTAAGTGTTGAACTGTTATTTCAAAGATAGGTTTGACAGCTCATCGTGCCTACAGTAGCATAATAAATAAAAACGGCGCCATTTTTGTATGCTCAGCACTGGTGATGTATTTTATATCTCTCCTGAGATATAAAACATGAGCCATATTAATTTAGGTTTCGGCGTCGTTGTTCCTTGAACAATATTCACATGCCATGAACCTTTCCTATTTTATTTTTATCTTACCCTTAATTACCATAGTCTTCTTTACAGTACGAAAAGTGCATTGTCAGTATGAAATGTTCGTTCTTTGTAACTGCTGCAGTTTTTGAAACAGTTTTACTGTCGCCTGGGTTATGCCTTCTAGGTATGCGTCCTTATTAAATATAGAAGTATGTTTTTGTATAAGGGCCAAGTTCAATGAATGGATCAGATTGTTACAGTTGCACTTGTCAGATTTTAGTCCGTAAATATTGCATGGATGTATTTCGTAGAGCCACCATTAAGGTATTAAAGTATTGTTAATTGGAGAAACACAGCATGGCAGTGGAAAATTGAGTATTTGGTCGTGAATGTAGAATTCAGAAAGAGCAGTTTGAATGTGCATTAAGTATGTAATACCACTTTTTGTAAAATCGAACAATGCATTTACACTTACCAAGCAAGAAATGCAGATGTTTCAATACATTTTCCTGAGTACACCTGAATGATGACAAAATGGAAGATATTTAGAACGAGAGATTTGAATAATTAGATATTTAATGACCATGATAAGCTCGTGTCAATGTGCTTGGATTAAAGAGTGAACTCCTTCCTTAGACATCGACTTATGATGTGTTTCTGAGTGTTCTTTTGTTTTTGTCTTAGCATCTGCCTTCATTTTTATTCTGATAGTTGATATTCATAGATGCAGATCTTCAATTATATCGTTCCAGTAATGACAGACCTAGACTGTTATTAATTGAGACATTTACCATCTGTTGTTTGACTCGCAGTTATTACAATCATACTTTTTCAAAAGCATTTTGTACAAAATCAAATTAGTTTTAGATACCAAATGTTATGTTTTGTTAAATTGTATACATATTGTCTTTATTGAAAAGTGTTTAACTCCGGATGCTAACATTTAGTTGTCTGCCCCTTATGGGATAATTGTATTAATACCGGTGTAAGAAATTCGGTGTTGGACCGCTTCAAAAGATAGATTTATGCCCTCCAGATGTCTTTTTGGCCCGACTGACCAATCCAAGTTTGATTTTCTATGTGCTTGTAATTTCTTGTCTTAGTGTTTTTGTCACGTTTGCATTTATTTATATGTTTTGCCTAATCAAGTTTTACTTTAGACTATAATATGCGTTATAAAAGTAATCGGACATTGACTTTAGTTTGTTTGAAAGAATGTTATCATGTTGTATTATTTTCAGTCACCTATTCATTTGCCCATTCAGTTTCATGCTTTTAAACACTGACTATCCAACTATAAAAAAGCTTGCAGTGAAATGTTAACTATTAACTCCCTTCATAAATATCAGAAAGCAAAAACAAATTTGCCATAATTGGAGTTGTTTAATTAAAATGCCTCTAACTGATGATGTATGGGAATGTCAAGAACATACCACCTGAATCAGTATTCACCTGTAACATGTTTAATTATTACCAGGTGAATTCCTAGTATCACCTTTTTATCAGCACAACACGTTTATACAAAAATGTATGCAAAACAATCGATAGCCGCTAAACTTGAATGTAAAATTCCATGTGTGGATAATATAAATTGTTAAGTTCATACATTCGTAGGACAATATCATACGACTTAAAAAGTTTAAAGTGTAATTAATGTAAGAATACAATTAATGTTAATTATAAAGCTATTATCACTCGATGACATGATTTTACTCTTGGACATCGTTTTCAGACATGCCATAATATCCACGACATGCCTTGATCTCCGGCCCTACACACGCTCTGATACATTATTTCGAATATTGAAGTGATAAGGATGCCAGTCTGAACAAGGTGAGCCAGTAATTTATAACTCTCCATTTCCCGCTGGACGAGAAATACAGGCGTCCCTCCTTCAAGTAGCAAACTCTCGTTCTTATATATAACAATACCAAACAATGATCTCCCTATATTATCATACAAACCTTGAAAGTCGTTTGTTCATTTGTGTCAACTTGAAGTATAAAAATTTACAATGTATAAATGTATTTTTTGGTCATAAAATACTGTTATATAACAGTTCGTTTAATTCTTTACTGTTACTGGTGTTTGGTGTTTGAAATAAAATGAAACATAATAAATCAAAAATAGATATATTGAAATATTATTGTTTTAAAAGTAACCAAATGCTCATACTATTTTTATGGGCCGGTGGTATTAGAGATAACAACCATGAACAATACTTCACTAATACTGCACAACTAATGGGACATTGCGCCAAGCTTTCTTTCCTTGTGTGACAGGATGTTTTCTCAACGTCTTGGTAAACAACACGACACCGGTCGAGTAAGTCTTTCGGTTGAAAGCGGGGTTTTATTGTTGATCTTGGAACATTCGCAATATCCGTATAACATATGGTATAATTTCTTCGGTGGGAGCACTCTTTGCGTCGAATTCGTGCAATAATCTTCTATTTAGTTTAAGCTAAATATGTTTTCCTAACAGATGTCTCTTATTGATTTAAGATTAGCTTAAATGGTTAGCATCAGTCTTTAACTGATCCCAGAATCATCTGATGTTTGGTATTCTTATTTGCGTAAGTATTTAAAAAGACCGTACCATATAGTTTTGCTCAAATTTGAACCATATATGAAATGTTTATATCTGTTTTCGTGAAATCAAATTAAAGGCAAGTACAAAATTTAGCACACATTTTGCATCCGTAAGACATTAAGCGTCAGCCTGCTTAAAATCGGTATATTATTTTCGGCTTTTTATGATATGTTTACCTTAAAACTTAATACCTTTTAACTCCAATCAATACTACATTTTATTTTGTTACTTTGGGTTGTTTTCTTAAATTAGAATTAGAATACATGATGGGTAACAGAGGTAAAGTACTGAGTAGAAGTACATTTTTTATTCTTATCTCAAAGCTTTGAGTGTCTAACAATTACGGTACTAAACAATCTCTTTGCTATGAACTTTTGTGAAAATGTATGTGGTTATCCTTGAAAAAGGGATTAACGAAATACCACGAATCTTTAATGTTGAAAACATTATTAGAAGGATTGTACTTAAAGTGTTTACGTAATACATCTGTGATTATAATCTTGTCATAAGTAAAAAACAAAGATGGTTACTATCAAAGTTGAACATACAAGCTATGCAAAGAGACAATTCTTCTTTGCGCATGTATTTTTGCTTTCATTTTTTGTTCATTGATCACACAAATATTTTTAACAACCATCTGCTTGTTAAAATTCATTTTTTGGCACATTGATTCTGGAACATCTCAAACAGACTTTATGATAATTCGACTAATTATGGTCCCTGTCACATCAACCAGGCGCCTGGCTAATACGTGCTCCTGGAAATAAATCAATTAGAGTCGATCGTGACACAGAGAAATGCTCATCAGACAGATCGTTAAAACAAATGGCACAATTATTTCTAATTTATTGCTAATTGATGGTTTTACACTCTAAAGTAACAGTTTAATGATTGTGTGATAACACATGTACCTTTTGCAAAAAGAAAATGTCTGTAGTAAGATACTGTACAGGTTGCATGTGTTTAAATCTCCGGCAAGAAGATTTATTTTCTTTTGTTCATGGGTAAAAGTTTTAAATAAATATGTGATAAGAACTATTGTAAATTTAAACCAAACATATACTCGTTCCAGCACAAAAATCAGTTACATATATGTCTCTATCTTTTTGCATTAAGCTATCTCTTAATCAAAATTGACAGAGCAAGAGGTGAAATCAAATTAAATCCATAAGAAAATAATTATAAAAATTAGAACGTCTGTACGGAAAATGATTTAATAAAGGTTCAAATTGTTTTAAGACATTCATGAATATACATTTCGTTTTATTGTAAGATCCATTAAATTTTATAAATAACCATAGTTCAAAAATGTTTAAAATGTGAAACTATTAATTAAAAAAATCCCGGATTCATTACATATTGTGACAGATGTCATTATCTACATTCATCATTTAACATTTTAAACCAAAGTGTGACTTAGGAAAGTCTGAAAACACCAGCTTCTTAACATTAATATGTATATTAGGTTATATCTCTAGTGTTATAAAATAGATATGTTATCAAATATATTAAGTCATCTTTAAAATATCCAAAGGGATATAAACATTAAACACAGTTGATTTCACCCTTTTAATGACGTTTCGGCCTTATGGCCTTTCTCAAATAATACAAATCGCATAAGCTTCTACATTTTCTTAGTATCCATATAAGCCATTACTGGAAATAATAAATACAACAACAGATGTTGACGTTGACGTCAACGGCTCTATCACATCATGACGCGCCAAAATTTACTTATTTATCACATCATGACGCGCCAAAATTTACTTATGATGTGATAGAGCCGTTGACGTCAACGTCAACATCTGTTGTTGTATTTATTATTTCCAGTAATGGCTTATATGGATACTAAGAAAATGTAGAAGCTTATGCGATTTGTATTATTTGAGAAAGGCCATAAGGCCGAAACGTCATTAAAAGAGTGAAATCAACTGTGTAAAATATATTAAGAAACCCTTTTTCTATTTTTTAAACGATTCGAATGTTATTTTACCGGAGTTTACATTATTTGGTTAATATTGATAATTTCTACTCTTTAACGTCTCTGACATTAAGTTATATATTGCATTTTGTGAAAAGTTGTTAAACTCTTGCAAACATTTACATAAGTTGTATTGTCTTTTTCAACACCGAAGGTTGGTAATATTGTAAAACTGATGATGTATATGAAGTTAAACATAATGCATGGATTTAGAAATTGTCATTTCACTGTTAAACAAATCGAAAACAAATCAGGTTAAAGAATAATTTTGTTGTCGCTCTCTCAACCCAACCCCCAGCTACCCCACCCCCTTCACGATCCGCTGTAACCAAGTCAGATTTTGTTTGCAATGCCTTAAGTTATTCTTTTTAACACAAATGTTTATTATCATTATAAAACACTGTATACCGCTTTATGATATATAAAAGGTGAACCTCTTTCGTGCATTTCGAAATCGTCAAATTGAGAACACATCAGCCATTCCACCACCCAACACAATTAAAAGATATCACATACTATACAGACTTTGAGAACATATTGTATCCTTATAAATCACAGTAAGACTGTTTTTTGTTCAATAAAACGATAAAATCGGGTGAATTATAAAAGCGCCTAGACGTAATTCGTTTATATTGTCGCTTACCGATTAGATCTTGAAGAAAATAACGACAAAGATAAAAGTAACATTGCAGCATTTTTTTCAAACATATGCTTTATGAGAGCAACAATAAAGAAGACAAGAAAATACATCTGATGAAAATTACAAAACATTTTCAATTATTATCTTAACATATGATTTATCGTAACATGTAATAATTTAAGTGGATTTTAATGGAAATATAATATAAAGATATCTTTCCCTGTCAAAATAAGTAAGTGATTGATCACTCAAATTTCTCCCTTCTGATTTGTTTTCCGATGATAACAGATTCATCATGAACAATATTTCTCTGGGTTCCATAAAAAACACTGTAGTTTAGTGGTGCAACCTATGATATATGATATCTTGAAACGCGATAAGTCAATTTCTCGTACTCCTCGTTCAACTTCAATATTGTTGCTCGATATTGTAGCATTTCAATCTTGTTCATGTATTCAGTAGGTATTTGCCGTGGTATTTTGGCCTTAATGATTTGACCTTCTTGTTGTGAATGTATACTATCTAAGAGTTGTGTCTTCAAAGGCTGAGTGGTCGAGTCACCTATGTGTTTGATTGTTCAGCCTAGTAGCGCGTGAGTTTAAGTTAGTGCATGTCTTAACGTTGAAAGGTCCCCTGGCTTACATTCAGACACCCGTGGCTTTTTCCAGAAATATACCCAGAAAGTGTCTTCCTCCACCAAGATGGTTTGATGTATTTTTTATTGAGAAAATAGTCTATGTTTGTTGTGATGTAACAATTAAACGTATTATAAGGATTTATAAATTAGGTTAGGCAAGAAAATCTGTCAGAGACGGATATACTTGATATGCTTCAACTCTGTCAAGACTGTGTCAAATTATTCACGGTGAATATGCAATATTAATTTATCAAATAACGTACTACGCCAGCGTGAGGTAACAGTTGTACTTTATTTTTGGTAACGCACTGGTTAGTTACTGTACAGTGACGTCATTACTTATATGTAGTGTACATGTCATTTCTTCATCACTTTGTGGTCGTCGTTTAATGCATTTTGTTTGGAGAATTTTCATTTTAATTAAGAAAAGATAAAATAGCCTCGTTTCGTATCATTTCATTCAACTCGTTTTATATTTTCAGTATCTAATGAACACTCATATCTGTTAACCCAATTCAGGAGAAATGTTTAAAATACAGTCATTTATAGGCACAGTATAGTCTTAGACCTTTCCAAGGCGGTAACTGTCGGGTTTTCTCTAATTGTTAAATGACTCATCACAGGTTTGTTCTCACTTTTACATTTTGCGCGCATGTGGATACCTTGGTCCTGTGTCTCTTCAATTTTTTTATATGTTGCAATGCTCTTGGGACTTTGTCTTATGTATTCTTATTAAGGACTTTTCATTTTTTAATGTTGAGGTAAAAGGTACATGAAGAGAATGGTAAGGAAAAGCCAAATGACGTCATATATTGAAATATGAACATTTTGAGCAATGACGAAAGTTGAAGATGTTATAAACCTAATTAAATACGATGCAGTGATGGAACTTTCTTAACAATGAATCAAAAAAAATAAAATAAAAATGATTAACCTGATTTGAAGAAAAGCAATACCTCACCGCTCAAAAGCATCGTGTCCAACCAGTAAGCCAGGTCATTGAATAAAACTTAAACATTTTTACGAGATCGCACTTTGATCAAAGTTTGTGTCTGAACTACACAACCAGCACAACCATTATTTTAGTTTTTTAATGTAGTTCAATCATGGCGACATCATTAAAGCAAGACAAAACAAAAAAAGATTACTTGGCCTTGTACTACTGCACACAGATCTTTATATGATATTATTTCCTTGCGGAGAATAAGGTACCAGAATTTTAAAAAACTTTTTTGTTAAAATTACAAACTTAGCTTCCAGGCATGAAATAAATTAAATATAAGATAGCTGTATCTTTGGCAGGAACATGTCTTTTTCACTCATGGCAAACACTACTTGCCTACAAAATAAAATCCGTAAAACAGATACATGTATATACAACACAGATCCGGCTTTCCATTGGTCGAATTGACTTAATTTGATAATAATCAATATAAGAAGTCTAGACTGAATAGACATGTGTATTAAATTTCTCTTTTTTATACTTTCCCCCAAAAGACTATTTACACACGTACGGTCAAATACATGCATTTCAGATATTTATTTTTATATTCACTCTTAGAACTTATATTTATGATATAAATATTGAGTACATTTGACCGCTGGCCGTCTAACCAATACGTGCCAAAAATTATAATCTGCGATGCTTCAGTCACACGTGAGTAAAGGAATTCGAGCGAGTAGAGACTGTCTTGGCAGATAATAACACCGAAATAGCTTGATTAATTGTTTCACGGACTGTAAGAATGTATCCGTAAAATAGATGGTGCACCGCCGCAGCTGCCAGAAAGGTTCGATCAAAGATGCTCTATGGTGCAAAAGGCAAGAAGATTCCCCCTTTGAGAATACACGGTTTCCCCTAGAATTAATAGACTGCTGTCAGCATGCTTGTTCATTGCTTGTGTTGATGTTTTTATTTGCGGCAATGGTAAAATGGGGCTTCTTAATGTTATATCTAATGCCAAGTGTCGTTATTTGTATTGGAAACTATGTCTTATAGTCATAATAAGCCAAGTTTAATACGTTACGCATAGCACTTATAAGTAAACACTTGATGCATACATTACGGACGTATGTACCATATAACAGAAAAAAACATGTTTTAAAGGAAAAAAACAACATGAGTACTCATTTAAGCTAAAATCGTTTTCTGTGTTTTACCATAAAACACTCCAATTTACAATTAATTAAGCGTTGAATAATTGAATTGGACAATAGGAAGAGGTCTTAGAATTGCCACTTGATTATTATGTAAACAACTACTATATAAAAGCAAACGCGCACACACAAACACACACGCACGCACGCGTACACACAGACGCATACACATACACACACATCTCCCACTCCCTCTCTCTCTCTTTCTCTCTCCAGATATTTATTTATTATAACTGTGTTTTGTATTAAATAAATTAATATTTTGTAAATAAGGCAAAATGAATCAAATGACTAACAAAATGAAACACGACTCCTTTGTTTTGCGGTATAGTAGAGCCTAAATACATAAATTGCTCAAAACAGTACAGAGTATCAATTTCTTTTAGTCCGTTAAGTGCTATCGTACATGCGCATTTCAACACTAACACGTTTAAAAAGATGCTTATTTCCTGTAGCGTCAGGATAATTGAATAATGCAGTGCATACCGCATACAGTTGTCAGCTGTAGACGCTAAGCGGTACATAGATATTGTGTTAAACGGCTAAAATGTGTCAAGGGAAGTAGTCCCATATATCGCCCTTACATTGTTAAACACGGCTTAAATGAGATAAATGATGTTGGATATTGCTCTTTAGAAACAGCAAAAGACACTCTACTTAATTACTTTAGAAATGAAATGTTAACTCAGCATTTATTATTATTATTGTAAAATGGAGAGTCCGTATAACACATTAGCATTAAATATATTTAACTGAATGTGGTTGGCGGTGTGTCCGACGCCCCGACACATTGTTTCAGTTTTTCGGATCTTATTTCAATTAATTTGTTGATTTGTCATAATATTTCCTTCTATAAATATGTATTGTCTTTAAACTTAATTAAAGGTCCCTCTAGTAAGTGTGCAGATAACTTACACGTTTGTCTTTCAGAAATGAAATGAGGTGATATTTTAACGCCACAAAATTGCCCAAACTTAAACAAACATCCGTCAGTTAGATATAAAACTCAAGGTGAATGCCCATTTAAATTCCGTTAACCAGACCAAGGTCGCTAATCGATGCCGCTTCAAGAATGTGGTGAACTGGCTCAGTAAAATATAAATTATCGAGATTTATTTATTGTACTCTGGTATATGCGAAAAACCTGTGTGGAAATGTCGCCTTACATTATATGTCGTTGGTTTGGGTTGTTTCCTAAAACTCAGTGATTTCGATGTTGTCATAGCATTAAGCAATAATTCGACATTTTGAAATCGTCGTTAGCTTTAATGGCGTGCACATGACAAATTGTACTGGCACAATCAGCAATAATAAGTGTTGTTCTATCTCGTGAGATTTGAGAAGTTTGTAGCTTAATCCTGAGAATTTTCTTTATACCGCCTATTGTGTGTTTATAGATTATACCTACTGTATGTCGTTAGAAAATTTTGCTAAGCCTTTTATACCTTGCAGTTGGAATGTATGATTTAAGACTTAAATAATTGAACTGAATGTAATTCTTTTAAAAATATAAAGAACGTGTGCTTCCGAATAAACAAACCCTTGACAGATGCAATTAATCATCGGACAGATTATAACAACAAATGGCAAAGGTTTTGCCAATTACTGCCTCCCACGACGGGGTATTGTGATTAATATTTCATTGATTGCACATGCACATTTATCGTTACGTCCCCAAATACTAATATATGACTGTTGCATGTTTATCCATTCATATAACATCAAAGTAATGCATCTTTGAAAAGTATTGGACTGTTAAAATTAGCTGTTCTTGCCAATAAGAACAGTCAATTAGAAGTGCTCACATAAATGGCAATTGTATAGCAATTTTAAGCATTTAGAGCAGACGCTGAATAAGCGGGCAATGCAAGTCACGTTTCTGCACATTCATATCAATTAGTAGGATATCAATAAAACTGCTTTAAAGGGCGAAAGGAAATGAACCTACTTTAAAGTACTTAAAGAGACCAAACTGCAAAATAGATTGACCAGAAAAGAAATTTTCTCTATTTGCATTACACTTCTAGCACTATATAAATTCATATGTGTTTGTGTGATTTATTTAAATGAATAGTTACTTATACCTTCTTTCAAAGAACAACACAACACAATGAATGTCAAACGCACTCAAATGGAAAACAAATATACAGTATATATTAACAAAAATGTGCTTTATCATCTATACACATATCTAAAAAAACACAGTTCGAATAAAATCGCATTACCATATACCTACTCAGGAATAGACAAACAGGGCCAAGCAATGTTTTTATTACATTGTTGAATGCAAGCATGTTCTAACTTGACCCGAAATATGTTACATGCCCCGATGCAATAGTCGTAGAAGAATATAAATAAAAGGGCAAATAAGAAAAGGTCCTATCAAAATAACCACTGATATTTAAAATATAAACTACCACTAGGCCAATGCAAACAGGGTAAATGTAAATGTGACAAAAACACAGAGCCGAAACATAACACCCACATAACGCCTTGGAACGGTCAGTCGGCAAAAGCACCGACTGGGGTGCTTAAAAGTGGTTTGTGGAGCGATCCAACCTCGCACTTCCTGAAGACCTTTTTTTTAAACAGTGTAAATAAATATATCCTGTCATGGCAGTCGGGTCATATTTTGGATTCGACCCGTGAAATTAAACTGCTCTTTTACATTTTATGACAGAAGACACTCACAATTTTACATAACATGAAACCATGCTGTTTAAAAAATATCGATTTTGTCTTTTTAAACTAATATTTAGAATTAATTAAGTTTTAGAAAAAGCGTGATCTAAATCAAAATTCGTTCAATTCCATTTGAAAGTCTTAGATTGTCATAGAGTACATTTCAATATATACATTGCCCTGTGATGAAATATGAGCCATCAACTTAAACAAATGTATCAATTGGTGGTTCGTTTATGTTAGATAAATGGCAATTATATTTCGTATAATGTATCATTTAATTTTGAGAACAGCTAGTGGTATATTTGCAATAAATACACTTGGACGGTCAGTCTGCAAAAAGGATTAATGAATAACATACTTAAACCTTGTTTTTATTAGCAGTAAGTACTTGTTTACATCTGAAACAGAAAACCATACCCGATGTCAGTGGTTGAGAAAAATTGCATTGGTGAATATTAATTTAAATATGTTGAAAGAAAATGAACAAGGATTAAGATGAAAATGTATACAAAAAATGCATTGACGAAACATGACATTTTAATAAAACTGACCTCGTATTAAAACAAGTACCTTAGTAAAATATTTTATAATATTATGTCTCATTTGTTTCCTTCTGCTCCTGTAGTCTGCACTTTAATTCTGTTTGAGATATTACGGAAATATATATGCATTATTGCCAAAAGATATATTACAACATCGCAGACATTTTCATCGTAACCCCATATTTTAGAAAGTCACTAAATCAACAATGCGAGATTAATGATTGCTGTGTGTGTAATGCTTCAATCTCGATTCTGCTTTCAATTGTCGTCTAAGATTCATTCGATTCGAGCATTTCCTAACCAGTGTACAGAACAAAAGCGTCACTAATCAAGTAATGAATAGTCCTTTTGCTCTGATGATACAAATGTATGCATTTATAGTAATTAATTACAAAAGAAACTATTTTTACAGAGCGATAAATAGAAATATGTCTTTAGTAATTATGAAGTGGGTTTTCTCTGATTTAAACGTTCGGGGAGTCAATACAACTTTAAATGTGGGTGTGATCACTAATTGCACATGTTGAATCTATATTTTCTAGAACTTGTGACAATGTGATATATAGCTTTCCTGTAGAGAAAGTTCTCATTGGTACTGCTTACATTTAAAGTGCATACCAAATGTCAACTTTAACAAACTGAATAATCGTTTAGCAAGTATACTTTAGAATTTTGTGATCGAAATTTCATCTGATGCTCCCTTTTTAACATTTTTCTATATGTGTATGTTGTTTATATTTGTTATTGCAAAAAAGTGACAAAAAGTTAGTTTGAGACATGTGAACGTTAGACCAACTGTGGATTGATGCAAAGCAATACCATGAACATTAACACAAGACCTTATTATTTATATTAAGTATCGTCATGTATTTTTTTCTTTAAACAGCTCAAACTAAAAATATTAATTTTCGATTTATAACAGTGCAAGCGTGATCTACATACTTAACATTTCATACAGTACATTTGGCAGATAATGTGTGAAGTATTTTTTGCAGTTGTAAACAGCTAAAATACGATAACTTCCGACATTAACGTGAAAAAATATATACCAGTCTGTCCTTTAACGGGACCTAAATGGCATTAGTAGACAATAGCAAACAATCCTTAATGGAGTCTAGTATGAACCAAGTGTAATGGCTAAGAGAATAACTTAACAGTTTTGGCATACACACAGGATTGTTTACTCACTGTACATGGTTCAAAAACACTTTCTTTAAAGGATTGAGATTTAGGACGAATTATTTAATACATTTTATTTATAATCATTAAGGTGACATTTTGGCAATGTCCTGTTTTTAATTCTAGTTACGTTTTTATACTTGGTTACTTCATATGAACTGAATCCACAGCCATGCATAATGTATTATAATAATAATGCAAGGTGTGGTCTATTGCTGGATTTCGACCAGACATCATCAACAGCATAACGTGATGAAAGGCTTTACATGTTGTAACAGGAATGTTACGGTGCTTTTTGATATGCTACTATTATGAATTACATCTTATTAATTATGTTTGCCTAGATCCGGAAATATATTATCATAAATTAATTTAAGATTTAAAATAAAGCCTGATCAATTTACCGGCGAGGGCTTAAAATTCGTGACCTTTGTTAAAAAAAAATAAACTGTAGTCACTATATTGTCACACAATCAATGCGCTCGAGATAATTGCTACAGAAAAGTAAATATTGGTTTGCTTTAAAGCGGAATTAGGCATTTTAATTTGGTACTTCGGACGCTCCGGCATAACTTTTTCATTATTTTAAAGTTAACTGAACAATCCTTCAGAAAAGAAACATAAAAGAGCAAGATTCAAAGCGCAAAACATGTATGTGTACGTGCTAAGATTAAGGAAATGATTTGAAAGTTTAAATGGTCATAGTACCAAAGTCAGAATTTACTAATTTAAACTTATATATTTATTTAAACTTTTGAATTTATAGATTCTATACGAGCAATGTTGATTGATATTGCGAGGTCAAATCGTTAATATTTTTCTATCATAATAGATTGTATTGCCTACTACTGAGCTGTCTTCGGTGTGTTTGTTACAATAACATTATTGTTTGTTTAATTACAAACTTCCCTGTTATTTCCCTATTAACTGATAAAGACGGGTTCTTACCTGTCTAAGACCTCACTAATAGAAACAAGACTTATGTCCTTGCAAAAAAGTTATGTGAATATTATCTAATGACGTCAATTCTTTCGTATTAATAACGTAATAACTTAGCTGTAGGAAAACATCATCACTTGTCTAATTTTGTTTCGAAATTGTGTAAGCTTTCTGTTCGTTACAGCTTGCATTTGAGAAACCATTCAGGAATATACGTGGGAGGTTAGAGCTCTGTATAACATTTTTCAGCACCCAATGTGGCCACTTTTGCTGACTGACCATTCCATGGAGGTAACCCTTAGGATTGTCTAAAGCTAATTACAGATTGTTTCTAACTGTTACAACGTATTGGCGTGAGAATGCCTTGCCCTGTGCCTTTTCTAATTTTAATACACTTTGAAATACTTATTGGACCTTGTCTTTTTTTCGTATTGGATAACTTGAACCATATTATTCATCTGTTTTAAAATTTTAATTAATCTGACAGAGCAGCCACAGTGATAAAGCACTGAGTAAAAGAAATAACCAATATTTATCTTGATGTATACCGATAAATCTTTCATCGTATTAACCAAAATTTCTGCGAGTAATCTTGGTTATAAAATACACTTGCTGTTGTTTTTTTCCGAGATGAAGTGAATTTTGTTATTTTTTCATATTGCCAACAGCTGTAAGTTCTTGTCACTGCCTGCTTGCTGTAATGGTATGCTTTTAATTGCAAGAGACACCTTAACCTTCGAAGTACACGTCTCTTGTAACAGAAAATACTCAACAAGACATTGTTAAACACACTCGAAATCCTGTTTTTGCTTGCTACATTTCTTTCTCCAATAATCCAGTTATTTCATGGCAAATAGACGTTGGGGAAATCGCAGTTATGCTTGAAGGAATTAAAAAAAGATTCTTGTTCTTTTTGGCAGTGCTAGGCTCTAAATATTGAATAGGGAAATTGAAAATTGTTCTGAGAAGATAAATTAAATATTAAACAACCACTAGTCACAGGAATACAGAGGTTATGTTAAAATGACAAAACCACGGAGACGAGACATTACACAAAGAAAAAAACACTATTTATTGAACTCAACTTCAACTTTTCCCATAGTTCCATGAATAATTTCGACAAGTGCGTCAATGTCATGCATAAAAATACATTTTCTTACATACCTTTACTGTTCTTGTAATACAGTGCACTGAAACACACATACTCATTCATATGTGATAATTGCCTTATTTCTTATTAAAATGTTAGCATTTTAGATCCCAAATAAGATAAATATTTTTTGTCTGTATACATCTAACTGGGATTAAAATAAGTCTAATGTGGATGAATATCACGTCCATTGATATTGTCGAAGTATTATTTTTATGCTTAGACTAGTTTCTGTTGAAGATATCCATTTGATGACCAATGTACGGAAAAGTTCTGATAAGAATTACCATATTAAAATACTAAAATTTAAAATACATCTAGACAAAACATGCACAGGAAGTGCAAAATGACATAAAACTAAGACGAGGCAAAACTAACATTTACGACCGTAGAGTGGTTAGATTGTTCGACTTGGGTGCTGAAATCTGCTTTATGGAGCACTCTAACCTCGCACATCCTGAAGGTTTTTGTCATAGTGTAAATAAAAGGATAACATCAAAGTGAAACAACTAGCAATAAGCCCATGCGTTGGGAGTTAAAAGTGATTATAAATTTGAAAATAACTCTTATTATAATGAACTGATAGTAGCACTTATATGTTTTATGTGGATGTTTATACATTTATAGCTCCATAGAAGACCAATTAGGATGACATCAAATCATTTTTGACAAATAAGAAAAAAGAAGACAAATACGTAAATTTAAATAGCACTTTTATCGAGTAGTATAGTAATATATTAGTTTGCTATTGCTTCTACTAAACATTTATATTTTTTCAATATGTTCTGTTATTATGTCGGTCTTAAAAATGTCTTTCTATTTATGGAGCGCTCCAACACACCACTTCAAACTAAAGAAATTTTCCAGACAAACAGTGTCGATCAAACTATTCCATCTAAATAAAACAAATGACAGTTAGTGACTGAACCAGGGACTAAAAGCTGATAAAAATACTAAATGAATTAACAGCCAAGAAGCAATTCAAGTCTTCTAAAAGCCAAATTATCGAATACATGCCAGTTTTCATATAAAATCCACAAGCGTACAGATGATACGTTCGCAGTATAGTTCTACAATTATACAAAAAAGTTTGCCATTCCTTAAAATGTTTCTTGATGTAATGTTATTTGCCGTTGAAGTTTTATGCAAAAGCAACGACTTTAGTTATCCATCTGAGTGTTTTAGTTCCACACAAAACAGTCATTACTGGGAGAATACACACAAGTTCTATGCATTTCTAATCATGTGTTATCGGCCAACTTTCACACCCTTTCCAGCTATTGTCAGAGCACATTCGTTTCCGTCGAGGGAAAACATTGCATCATAATTAAAAAAAAAACATGTTTGCGGTAGTTTGTTTATAAGCATGTGGCGTGTTTTACTTTGTAACTATATAACTTGTAGCATACGTTTCCAGCGGCCATATCTTAAAAATGTGATATATCTGACAGATTGTGTGTTACCTTGTCAGCATTCTGATAATCATCTATCTTTCCAACAGGCTCCTTCTCCTAACAAGATATTCGCAGTATGTTCTGTAGTACATTTAAGTCAATTAGCACAAAAAAGAATCTTGAGATGTTTTCACGCGTAAAGAAAACACCATCCTGCAGTATCAATTAAAATTGAATCATATAATATTCGTCTTTTGTTTTACAAAGACCCATACGACATAAGACAACGGATATTTGTACCCGTCTATGAGCACTGTTTATATTTAACCAATTCCTAGCGTACATTTAGTGTACATATTTAGTAAGCTATCGGTTTAGGATCTTCGTGTAAGTCAACACACTCCCTTGCTTTATGTCTTATTAAAGTTGCAGATATTGTTATTTTTAGGATTTGAGTAAATATTATGTAAACAAAACGACTAAGCATAACTTAATCAAGAATTTACAATATGCGCACTCGATCCTGGGCCGTGGCATACCAAAGTTGTTAAAAGCGGTAGAGTAACAGCTCCCTTGCTTACCCTCAAGCAAATATATAATTAACATATTAATTGTTATAAGGACTCTGACACACATAGACCTATATAGAAAGCAAATGCCATCTGTTCTATCCGTCGAACATGTCTTTTGAAAATCACTTGTATTACCGTTCTTACTATCAAACATTTAAATAATTGATTTAGTGTGAGCGAGATTTTAATTATAACAGAACACAGTAATAATTTAATATCGGTAGTAAAGATATATTACAGATAAAATTGTGGTAATTTCTAATTAAAAAAAAACCTTAGCTATGAATGTTAAAAAAACTCGTCATGGTTGTGTGCACCGTATATATGATATAATGTCTAAATCAAAGGTTTTTATTTACCACCTGCTCAATTATGTTTCAATTTACTGCTATAAAAGGAAGTATGTATTTAACACTTCGTCCACCGTTTTATCATTTTCTCACGAAGTTTTTCTTTGGACCACTTGTTCAATGAAGTTTATATTTACCCTTATACATTTTTTATTACTCGTTGTTAAAAAAGTTTGTATTAACCACTTGCTTGAGTTTCCTCTTGTTCGATGAAGTTATTTTCTTTTCAATTTAACACGTGTTCCATGAAGCTCTTGCAACAACTTCTTCTTCACTTTTTATAAACCACTTTTTAATGATATTTATAAACCACTTGTTAAATGATGTTTTGATAGCCAATAATATAAATCAACTTTTATTTAGCTGTTGTTCAGGGAATGTTTATTTTCCACTTGTTTAATGAATTTTATTATTTACAATGACGATTTTATTAAACACTTGTTCCAGTATAGTTAAGTTGAGTTAAGAAATGTTTATTTTCTCTTTGTTAACTATTTGTAACGCTTGTTCAAGTATAATTTGAGAGATGTAATATTCAACGGCAATATGTTTGTTACACATTTGTTACCTTGCAAAGACACACTTATAGTCATATTGGCGATGTCGAGATAATTATAGATTGGGGAAAAACCCAGTCTATCTAGGTAGCACACCCGCACACCACATGCTAGATGAAAAACTTTCTCTTATGAAAGTTCTCAACGTGACTGGGACTCGAACCCACGCGTTGAGGAGTTACAAGTCGGGGACTCTAACTGTTTGGCCATGGGGGTCCTTGGCAATATGTGTGCGCTGTGGATACAGTGTTCACTACACCTGACATCAAGTTGTTATCACTGTGATAACTTTTCATAAAGCCCTTATATGCCATTCACATTGTCACGACCGGCATTATCGGTCACTCTTAGTGGAGATAGACTTAACAAGTTCTGTTCAACTTTCTACGAGAATAAACGAACCAAACTTAAAAGGCAACCATTAGTCCGAGGGTCAAAGATAACAACACACTACCTTATTTTTGCAGAAAAATATACATTTTCGAAAATATTTTAATGTTAAGAAAAATTATTTAAACTTCCGATATATAATTAAGTATATAAAATAATGTCTCGATATGCCGAGAAAAACTTATCCCATGAATTTATTTAGTAAATAAGAAAAAAGGGTCCTATAAGAATCACCACAGATATTTAGATCGAATCTACCTCTGTACGAAGGCAAAACGTGTAAATGTAAAAGTGACAAAAGACAGATTCGAGACATAACACACAAATAGAAAAAGCAGCAGTTACCACCTTGGAACGGTCAGCCGACTGTGCTTAAACTTGGTTTGAAGAGCGCTCCAACGTCGCACGTCCTGAAGTTTCTTCTATCAAACCAACAGTGTAAATAAAAATATCCCCCAAAAGTGAGACAACTACAAATAAGCACATGCATCGGGAGTTAAACCGATAAAACAAACTTATTACAGATACACTAACTAGTGATATTATACACTAATCTTCTGTCGACATTCCACATCGTTTTTACAAAGTCGATCTAATTATTTAAAACGAAGGGGTTTAATGGCATGTTAGTGTCCATGGCTAAGTACCATATGTCATTATCTGGTCATAATTATAATGACCCTGAAATAACGTTTCTCTAGACATATATAAGATGTAACATTGAACGTGATGGAGTTACCGACAAGAGACTCCAGGTAATTAAGTTACCAGAAACTATATTTAAAAGTGCTCACAAGCGATTAAGGATAAGCTCTAAAGGTAAATACATACACGAATATGTAGAGAAAACACAGAACACAGGGTCTTAACATTCGTGTATATGAATACTATATCAGTTTTTAAAACTTATTTCCTTTCCTCTCGAAAAAAGACTCCTTACGCACAGTGTCCCACCGTTTTGTAGTTTGCCATTACTTCTTCATTGAAGCTTGGTAGCAGTCAGTTTCTTGCATGGATAATCCCTGGTAAAAGCTAAGACCTATTTGACTTACTTTCTAGATACATGTTTTGCCACGATTTGTAAGTACACTCTATGATGAGGTATGTAAAATTTGCCTGATGGTCAGAAAATAAGAAAATGCACTGTATGTTTCCATTCGCGTTAGTGGCTATACAAGTTATTACATCTGTTTTAACTCCCGGTGCAGGTGCTTACTGTTAGTTGTTTCATTTTGACGGGATATTCTTATTTACACTGTTTGTTTGATAAAAAACCTTCAGGAAGTGCGAGGTTGGAGCGCTCCGCAAAGCAGGTTTAAGCACCCCAGTTGGCCCTTTTGCCGACTGACCGTTCCAAGGCGGTAACGGTTGGTTTTTTTTTTGTGTGTGTGTTATGTCTCGTCTCTGTGTTTTTGTCACATTTACATTTACCTTGTTTGCCTTTGTCTACAGGTAGACATATCTGTGGAAATTTTGATAGGACCTTTTCTTATTTATTTATCTTCTATTCCTTTAATATCCCGCGAACAAATGTGTGTATTGTAGTCATATACTGCTAGGAACTATCCTTTAAATTATATAGTGACCATTATATATGTTGAAGCCTTCAAAATATCTCCTATATTCTTTGGCTTTGAATGTATTTACTGATGTAGATATTTGCCTTTTTGTCACTATTACCTCAATTAAATAATCATGTAATAATATATACTGACTCCCTTTTGTTTTATTATCTGTATCTTTCCTCCTTTTTTATCTCTTTAAAAAATGTGTGCGCTGGTACATGAAGAAACGAAAGAAAATGCTATTTTATCGAAACCTCGTTTATTTTGTTCAAATATTACTACTTTTTACCCACTTTTAACATTTTGTTTGTACTAATTAATAGTACAGTATTGAAGCTTACCGCTAGCCCTTTCCAAAACACTACAGACCTGGATTAAATGGAAGATACTAGTTTGATTACCTTTGTAAAATAAGAATTGAATAATCACATGCTGATTAAATAGGACAATCATACTATTTAACTTTAAACTATGGGTAATCGACGTGATCTTGATTAGATATAAATTGATGATTATTTATTTTTATGCAATTAAATATTCAATCAATATTCGAAGCCATTTGAAAACAGCTCGTAAGAAATCAGTCGCATTATAAAATATTGAGGTCAAAATTATTTTCACTTCATGCATGCATATTTGTTGAACTTTCGAAAACATCATGTGTATCTGTATGTATAGACTTCAATATATCATTTGAATCAGTTTGCAGTTCTGAGATTTGCTGCTCACTTACAGACTTCGATAGCATGCATTTTGGCATTAAATCATGAATTTCACTAAAATTAATAATTTTTAATTGCCTTTTTTGCAAACTAGGCTTACGTCAAGGCCACCTCTCTCTTTTCGGTATTATTTCCAGTTTCTTAAATGTTATTGACATAACCTGCCTAGGAATTTAATTATTGGCTAAAACTTTTAGTTAAAAATAATACCAGATTAAGATTTAGCCAGAAGAGACAATGCCGTGCCGTTGTCACAATTAACAACTTGGTAATTTATCTTCTCGAGTAAGCAATTAAGTAAAGCAACAATACCATTAATTAAGTACAGCAGTATTTACATAGCAAGTAATTGATGTTGCATTAGTAATGAATGTGAACTGCCTTGTTACATCACAATTAAAATCTTACCAATTAGATACTTCAGAAGTCTTTCATGATGGCTTAATATAAAATTGTTGATGACTCGTCTTTCGAAGAAGAATATATGACATAGTCCTATAAGAATTGCAACAAATTTGAAAAAAAATGAGAGGGCGTAGGACACATGTATTTACATGCAAGCCTAACGTAAAAGTGAGAACAAATCTGTGAACGATCAGATGGCAATATAAACCGGCTGGGGCGCTTAAACCGGTTTGAACCTCACACTTCCTGATGGTTTCCTAAATGCAAGCATGAATAGAAACTGACCTGTTCGAATACAAAACGTCAAAGCGCTAATAGTTCCTTGATAAGTTATGACAAAAGTAGTGACGTCATTGAAAAATAATGTCCACATAGTGTTAAGAAAAGAAAGGGGTATTATTTCGATTATAAAATCTATTCAAAAACTGTTGATTATAAGTAAAATTAACTTTTTGAAACAAGAAAAAAGATGACCAGAGAGACTGGTTTTAAGATCTCATTCATGTTACGAAGATTCGTCATGAATAAAAACGTCGTTGTTAACCAGAGTGACGTATTGTTTTGATTTTAGCCTCTTACGTCATTGACAATGTTTCTGTGAGTATGTCTTTCTCCTGTAAAATATACGTTGCCGAGGTAGATATTACATATACTTGCATCAGTGTCTTGCAAAAGAACATTTCTCAATTACCCATAATGCTATATTACTTGAGGGCGTTGCCGAGCGGTTAGATGTAGATGTCATGTAGATGTTCATTCCCTAACTATGTGGGTTCGAGTCCCGGTCGAGGCCAGGACTTTAATAAACGTTTTCCAGTTAACCTGCGGTGCGCCGGAGGTTCCATCCAAATATTTGTCTTTGGACTTCATCCTCCAATAATTAGGTGGACGTCGCCAATATAGCCATGATTTTGGCCATTGCCACGTAACAAGAACAAGACAAACAAAACGTATATACTTGCAAATATGTGACTTCTAGATCCAAAAATGTATCGATTGTTTAGCGCCAAAATCCGAATTAAAAGATCGGAATATTCTATATTTTTAACTCGGAATTAATAGTGGTGTATGACAGGCCTAAGGACTGAATCTTAAGTGTCTTTTAGGACAAATACTTGTGTTGAGGTCAATTTATAGTCTTAAGGATCTTGGTAATATGATATTGACTGTGGACGCAGTCACATTAGCCAGGTCCGCAAAACTGTATATTCACCGATACGTATGTCTTTACTTGTTGTATCACATACCCTTTTAAAATACGACGTCATTGTTATATTTATAAAACAAGCCAGTAGCGCTTCTCATTTCAACATAACACTTTCACAGATGTCGATCCAACTCGCCAGCGTGCATTTCCTCGGCATGCTCTCACATTCTCATTCGACAGATAATCACAAAAAGCATTGACTGTTACCGAGATTACATTATTCCTTTCTATGTTGCATTTTCCCTTAATGTTACCAAATCATCATCAGATACACTGACAATATGTCCATTACTTTTACCAGACGCCATGTTATTGTAACAATAATGCGCTTAAAAAGAACACGACCGTCGTTAGTATGTTCTCGGTGCTCACGTCAAACCATACTTGAGTCATTATCACTTTATATTGACTCACACATGACTTGCGCTCGACCAATCAAAACGCTTAAATTAAAAGGTTATGTGATATTAGCTTATAACCTCGGAAATGTGTAGTTTTACATTTTAAGTTTTCCTATGATTCACCAAGCTAGATGTGCGCGATAATATCAAGTACAGAAATTAAGTAAAACAGTTAGAAAATTGCCTTTAATAAGAATATATGACAAAGTCCTATGAGTATTGCAACATATACCAAACTCCGAAAAGGCACAGAACAAAGGTATTTCACTTGCAAGCCAAGCGAAAAGTAAGAACAAATTTGTGATGAGTCATTTAATGAAAAGAGCAAACCCGACAGTTACCGCCTTGGAACGGTCAGTCGGCAATATGGACCGACTGGGGTGCTTAAACCGGTTTTACAGAGCTCTAACCTCGCACTTCCTGACGAGTCTCTAAAAATGCAAGTGTCACGGTCACTCTGCGGTAGAGCAGGCTTGTTGTGAACAACATATTTTAGTGTTGTGATGTAAGCCTTGGAGGTGTGGGTTGTTCGAACAATGGAAGGCAACTGCAACAATAACAAACAATATATCAAAGATATATAGAGGTTTATTATTTAAGGTCGGATAAGTGACCATCAAGGTTAGATGGCGGTCGGCGAATGCCACGATGCATCAGAAGTTACAATCTTTAAACAATAATACGAATGAATGAAACATGGTAGTTATGTCTTAATTTGAAATGACAAATTCGAAGTAAACATGCAATATTCACATAATCACTGTAATGCAAAGTAGTAATGAAAACGACTTTACGTAATATAATTAAATGTAAAGTTATAAGACAATAATAAAGTAAACACTAACCTGCAACAATAACAAACAATATATCAAAGATATATAGAGGTTTATTATTTAAGGTCGGATAAGTGACCATCAAGGTTAGATGGCGGTCGGCGAATGCCACGATGCATAGCAAAATTGCCAGACAGCGACACACAGCAGGTCACGTGGTTTAGTGTGTACGAGATTGTCGTGCCTGAGAATGATGAGTGCCCTTTACAGGGACAATACTAAATAAGATGAAAACCAATCAAAGGTATCTGTAGAACAACAATAATAGATACGACAATTAAATAAAAACGGACAAAACGTATATCTTATACCCTAATAAGAGGCAAGTGAGTTCCATGACACAAGCAACGAAAAGGAAAACGATCTATTTAAAAACAAAATGTCCATGCGCTGATATTTTCTATACGTTATGACGAAATTAGTGACGTCATCGAAAAATAATGTCCACATAGTGTTCAAAAAAGAAATATTGTATTATTTCGATTTTAAAAACAACACAAAAATGGTTGACCACAAATAAAATTAACTTTCTGAATCATGAACAAACATTTAAGTCTTTTACAATGATATTTTTAAAGAGGAAAATAACTGAGACATTAATGGCTTTTAAATTAATTGGACGATGCAAGGCAAATAACTTGTATCACGGATAGTGGAACGTGCTAAATGTACGCATTTGTGCGACAGAAATAGTTGAAATAAAAGATTTGAAAAAAAGAGATACTCAACATAATATCCTAATGCTCGGAAGCCGGCATGTATGTTCTTGAATAATTGTTTAGGCTGTTGGTACTATTTTCAATACATGAAGCCATATACGCTGGTAAAATCGACTCTCGTGTTTAATTTAAGCTCATGCCTCGATGAGACGATCGAAGTGTTTTGCTTTTATCCTGATTAAATCCAGTTAGATTAGGAATTCACAAGGACTTCAACAAACATTCTTTGGACTTGTAGTAAATCCTTTCCTGTACAAGTACACAGATGCCAAGGTTAACAGCTATTTTGATTATTTTGATTTATATTAAATCTGTTTCAAATTCATAGATGTTATTGACATACCGGTGGAATCTGTTTAATCCTGTGCATTTACAAACATGTTTTGAACACGTAGTTCCTTTTTTCAACATGTTCTAAAAATAGAATCTTTTTTCATGGACAAAAGATACTACATATATTTATACAGCCATACAAATATCATTTACTTTTTGTATTTAATTTGCTTATCGTTGGCATCAGTGTCATTAGCCATTATTATTATATTGATTTAAACCAACAACAGTACAACCTTTTTTTATTTATAATTGACTTTTGAAACCAGTTGACAGGAAGCCTTTAATAACAATAGCCGTTTGCATCTATATGTAGGCGCTTGTCAGGTCAATATAACAAGTGGCTGTTTAAGTCTATCTAAACGACTATTTATCCAGTGTACCTTTTACTTAAATTGTTTACCATGAAATATACGGGAACCCACTGATATAAGTCGCTATACTACAAAAGGATATACACTGTGATTTGTTTGTGTAAATAAATCACTTACTGCATTACATAAATATTGCGTTATGGTTTGTCTTCTGTTAGCTGTCCAGGATTAAGTGGGGTGTGGAATGAGTGAAGAGATGCAGTGTATTTTCCATGATAGTTACCTCTGTTCACCAATGTGGCACCACTGTTGGTATATGACAATGAAATCTACGAACACTACTAAGTTGCCATCGAGCTTCTTCTTCGACATACAGATTTGAAAATCATAGTTTTTGCAGAATGAACGTCCTTCTTTTCTATGAAATCGGTTTCTTATCGTTCGCAATTTACTTTTTGCACTTGGCTTAGTAAAACTCGTGGGAATGCTTTGTCTTTAAGGACTGTATTCTTAAAGGTACGCTATTTAGCTAACTGTTTCGTTAACAATGACGCAAAATTCCGCATTTAGAATTTACGGACAACTATTGTATTGGTTCGTCTAGCCAAACGTTTTGCCTTTTATGATTGTTTCAATTTTGCTATTCGAATCTTGTCAAATGTAATTTTTTTCTTTCAGTATCATAGGAACGTTTTGGTAAAACAAACACATTATAGTAGGCATACATTTACTGTCTTATAAATGAGCAAAAATGCAGTTCAATGTTACAATAAAAATATTAAAACACGAAATTGATATAAATTGGTATTATTCAAGTATTAAATTTTACGTCTATATATATTATACCACTTACTTGTCATACATTTTGTATTTCATTACCAAGAAATATATGTTGTTATCTGAGAATAAACCGTTTAATCTCAACACAGCCAATAATGACAACATTTGCGTTATATGTCTTCAAACGGACGAAACAGCAATTAATATTACTTGGAACCACCTAGTGTATCAAGCTACCATTGAACACCCGGTCACAAGAGCCATCATCTCCTTATTGTGTCCACTCAATGTATCATACACTAAACAACTATGTTTTCAGGAAGTAGAAGCCTTTCAGCAACAGGCAGCAGAACACGTGACACACAAGTGACGCAAGGGGGTGGTCGTCTCATGTCAGAGTCTTAGAGCCATGAGCTCTTACTAGATCTAAGACAGAACGAAACTATTCCTTAATTTATATGGATATAATTCTAATTCTAGTCGTATGACTTCTCGTGATATGGTTAAGGTTTTAAATATTCCACTGGTAAAACTTCTTTAATAAACATCAGTTGCAATGATCTAAGTCCTTCACGACACTGAATCCACAACGAAAAGATAAGGCCTCTTGTTATTATTATCACGGCAGATGTAATGTTTATTTGTATCTTTATACTGCATAAAACAACCCGACTCCTAAACGAAACTTTTATTCTTCTCTGGTTATTTTTTTTCTTGATTCAGAAAGTTAATTTCGCTTAAAATCAACTATAATTGTTTAGTTTCTCTATTCAAAATAATACACCTTTCTTTTCTAAACACTGGGGACATTATTTTTCAATGACGTCACTACTTTCGTCATAACCTATCAAAGAAAACATCAGCGCTTGGACATTTTTGTATTCAAATAGATCAGTTTTCTTTTCATTGCTTGCAATTGAGCAACCCATCAGGAAGTGCGAGGTTAGAGCTCTGTAAATGCGGTTTAAGCACCCCAGTCGGTCCATATTGCCGAATGACCGTTCCAAGAAAGTAACTGTCGGGTTTGCTCTTGTAGTTAAATGACTCATAAAAATGTTCTTACTTTTCACTTGGCTTGCACGTGAAATACCTTTGTCCTGTCCCTTTTCAGAGTTTGATATATGTTGACTTTGTCATATATTCCTATTTAAGGTTTTCTAAACCAATTGTATGAAAAGTAATGTACAGACCAAAAACAATATGTTAACGACTTGTTTACAGATTCAGTGTTTTTTTATATGTTAAAACAATTGTGCAATTCCTTCCTTTCCTTTTTCTCGATTTCATTTATATATTAATGTAGGGTTTTAAATTTTACTGAACAATACTTGCAAAAGGGGATGTGTTTATTATATAAAACTCAACGTTGAGAAAATAGACTATGGGAAATAATGATATAAGACAAAGTCCTATGACCATTGCAATTTACACCGAAATTCGAACAAGTACAGGACAAAGGTATTCACATACTAGCTAAAACGTACAAATTACAAATCTGTGACGCGTCCTTTAACAAAAAAAGAGCCTATCAAAATAATCCCATAATAATTCAACTCTAAACTTCCTCACGACCAGGGCAAACAGGGTAAATGTAAATGTGATAAAAGACACAGAGAAGAGACATAACACACAAACAGATAAAAAATAACAGCAAGCACCTGAATCGGGATTTAAAACTGAGAAAATTAACTGATATATTGACAAAATAAGTGGTACTCAAACAAAACATCAACATATGTACAATATGTACAATGGTGATAAATGGCCCAGCAACCTTAAACCTAAAAAATATGCACACTAATTTATCTGAATGTTCCCATTATCCCAATTATATATGATACGTGCCATCGGAAACAACAGAACGGTGAAGATTACAGTGATTTATTAAACAGATCATTACAGTTTATAGTATCATTAAAGCCAACTACTGTTTTCACGAAGAACCAGTGGTGCTATATACTTTCGTGATTGCACATGCACATGTGTCATTAAGCCCATTTATACGGCCCGTTTCCTGTAAAGAATGCTGAAGTATGCATTACAATTGAACAATATAAACACAAAAAGTAGTATTTGCAGATACCAGACTTTAAAACCTTCTAGTAAAAGAAGTAATTCAGCTATCTGTAAATACAATACAAGGATAAACATCTTGAATGCTCACGAACGTATATGAACAATAATTACTTATAAGTAGCTCATACGTACTCCAATACATTTTATCTACGAGTCAAACTTTCAGACATAGGTCAAAATGGCAAGCATGGGATTTTATTTTCAAATGAAGATTTTAGAAGGAAACGATGATCGTAAATAAAATCGTGACATCATAAATAAATAACATAATTTTAGTCATTATCTTATAAAACTATTCAAGCGAACTAATATTGAATTTTAAATCCATACAAGACAAATCAATAAACAGGACAAAAAAAAAAACGACCTGATTGATTCATAAATTTACCGCATTCCGTCATATTTTTTCACCTAGTGAATTTATTTCCTGGTGCAAAGCTTTTTTTCAATTGTTTTCCGTAATTGTGGATTTCATCCTGCTTAAAGTACCAAGGAAATATTTAGTAACAAATTCTGGTTTAGCAGAAAATCTTAGTGTTCAAAATTGAGACATTAGTATCGGTTCATCGTTGCATGTGTACTCTTAAAAAGAGGACTTTTAAGACATGCAAACAATTAATTGTATAATGAACTGTTATAATGATGATGATGATGATGATGATGTTGCGGCTGATGATGATGTTGCGGCTGATGATGATGATGATAATCATGATGACGATGATGATGATGATGATGATAAGGATGATGATGATGATGATGAGGAGGAGGAGGAGGAGGAGGAGGATAAGGATGATGATGATGATAAGGATGATGATTTATAAAGACAACACATTTTCTCTACACATAAATTGATACAATGTCATTTGAATATTGTTAATGCTGTGTGGTCCTTAACCTACTATTTTCTTCTGATTTGTATTTTGCACTCTTATATTGAGAAATCACAACAACACATTAATTATCAGTAAAATCACAAGTTATAAAAGACATAAACCGACTCTGCAAGATTAACGATTATTTGGCGTGCGATCATTCAATCTCGAGCTTTCGAGTTTGCATCAAAGCCTTTGTCTTATGTTAATGGGGTTTAAACCTTTCACAAGCCGATGTAGACAACATGTTAGAGCATTTCTTCTACACAATGTATTTAAAAAGAAAGAAAGCATTGGCTCCCACATTTTTTGAACTTTGACCATAATCAATTTATTTCAGTTTATATGCACAATGAAATCTTCCACATTCCGTTTTGATGTACGTATCCCAACATTGAGTTTTATCGGTTTAGAATCTCTGGATCTTTTGTCCTGGTTAATATATTTTAATTATACTATGACTGATTATCGCTTTTGATTACAACAATTCATTTCTTAAAAGTGAAATTTCAAGAATAAAGAAAGTTTAAACTTTTGACTTTCCTTAAAATCCGGTCGGCCGCAATAGCTCAGGTAGTAGAGCGTCGGCTTGCGGATCGGGAGGTCGTGGGTTCGAACCCCGGCAGGGTCTTACCAAAGACTTTAAAGTTGGTAGTAGTGGCTTCCCTCCTAACGCTCGGGGCTAAGGGGACAGCATTACGCCTGACTCGTCGGTGTCAGTATAATGGACCGGCCGGGTTCAGTCCCTGGGCACCTCATAAGTGCCCCTGTGCTATAATGATAGAAATGTCGCTGCGCAGTATCGGCAAAAATGCCGGCTAATCCCATCCTTAAAATCCATGACAATTAAATAAGAGTTTTGTATGCGAAGTTTATTCAGAGAAGAAAACGAATGCAAAGAAAGGAAGATAAAAATGCATTGATCTTAGATATACAGATAATTGTCTCTTATGACTAATATGGCCATGACCGAGATTATCAAGAACAATACATACGTATAACACATTGGTATGTTTCAGTTTTAATACTTCTTGATACTTCATAAAATAATGCAGCAAATTTTGGTATATGTTTCAATGCCCTTAAGCCGCTGTCATACAGCCATATTCATGATCACAACACTGTTGCGTGTGCAGCGTGGTGGTCGTAAAAATCTCTCCGTGAACGTTATCTTTGTTGTCATTTAATTCATCCCTTGAGGATTGTTATATGCATTTCATTTGATGGACATTGGACTTTGGTTCTTCATTTTATCAGATTATCGCTTTTGGTTATAACAATTCATTTCTTAAAGGTGAATTTAAAGAATAATGATAATTTAAACTTTAAAGGTTCCTTAAAACTCATGAAAATAGAGTGAGAAAAAAGGAGAAAATGTAAATTAAGGAGGATAATTATTCATTGATATTAGATATACAGATGCTAGTCTCTTATGAATTAAAAGGCCATGGTCGAGATAATCTATAACAATACGTGAGTACGGCTTTCTTAGATATATCTGTCCTTTTATGGGCATGAGTTTGGAAGTAAACAATAAATGTGCTGAAGTTGTAATGGTCCAATAATAAAGACCTATTCCTTTGATCATAAAACTAAAACCTTACTAAAGTAGCAGACAATTTTCTATAGATTCTGTACACATGCCTGTACAGAATGAGACTTTTGTAAATACTGTTCATATAATTTGTCATATGTTTTTTGTCAGATCACAATAATAATAATAATAATAATAATAATAATAATAATAATAATAAAATTAATACTAATACTAATACTTATACTAATACTTATACTAATATACTACTACTACTATAATAATAATAATAATAATAATAATAATAATAATTATTATTATTATTATTATAATAATAATAATAATAATAATAATAATAATAATAATAATAATAATAATAATCATAATCATAATCACAATAAAATTCGAGCATTTAGTTGCGTGCAATTAGGCCATTCAAAGTTTATTGATTGTAAAGTGTCTTAGATATTATATGCAGTTGTCTATATTGAGGAAAATTACGGTCATAATGTTATTACAATAACATGTGCATTAACTCGTAGGAATGCACATATTTCAAATTGTACCGATTTCCAGCTTACTTATAAACGTCTGAAGAGATTTCTTTAAAATTATTAAAGTGGAATTTCAATTCACATTAAGAGTTTTAATCATTAATTGTGTAAATTAAGAAAGTATAATTTAGTACTGCGTGAAACATATAAATATACGGTGTTGTTCGTAAAAGTACAGTAATCTTATCCAAGAAATCTAAAACAATCTCCCAAATAAAAATACTACAACATTACACCCATAAGCCAACATTCAGGTTTGAAATGTCAGCTAATACACAATAAAAATGTATACATTTAAAATACACACTCACACACACAAACACACACAAACACACACACATACACACACACAAACACACACACATACACACGCTCACACACACATACACACACACACACACACACATACACACACACACACATACACACACACAAACACACACACACACAAACACACACACACACATACATATATATATATACATATATATATATATATATATATATATATATATATATATATATATATATATATATATATATATATATATATATATATATATATATATATATTAACCTAATTGATATTAGTCTAACATATAAAGAGAGTGAAGATTTTAAAAACTATATGATAATTATGTGTATACAAAGTGACATATTGTGACGACTTATTTTGAGGTTGGGTTTTTGTACAATTTCATCATAACTGAGCAAAATTTATATACCTTTGAATCCATGCGTAAACAACACTATAAATACTTACAAAACACATTTTTATGTGGAAAGAAAAAAGATGTAATCTGTTTCAACTTGATGGTTTCTATAATCGACATTTGAAATCCATTGTTCAACAGCATAAAGTATTAATAGAATATGACTATTATATATATCCCATTAAGATTCTGTCGATATAATGAAAGCAAATTTCTATTTCGTAGGCCTTGTTGTATAAGTTCTGAATTAAGCATTTACTTTCCGCAGTACTGTGTGTTTCACGAGACTTGCCTACCAGCAAGAGATATGTTGATAAGCTGATTCTGGTCATAGTGTTAGCCTTTGTCAAGAATTACTTTCAAATTAAGCAAACCACAGCCTTGTGTGTATCATAAAACGAAATGATTTTACCAGCGAGGGACTTGTTTATAGGTTAATAATGGTCAAGTGTCTTGAACATTGTTAGGAATAACCTTCATACTAATTAAATCGCAACCTTGTGGGCATCATAAAATGCGATGGACTTACCAGCGAGGGACGTTTTGAAAAGTTAATATATGATTAACTCTGTCAACAACTGCCTTTGTTTTAGGCATACGCATATCCTGAGGCATATCATTAAAGAAGATAGATAAAGAACAAAGCAAATGCAATTAATACATCAAGTTTGCACTTGCTAGCAGCATCGAGATAATAGTAGTCTTTATCGTAAACTGTAATGTAATTCTGACCTGGAGCTAGGAGCTTACATGCAGGAAATATCTTTGATTTTATGTTTATGTGTTCCTTGCCAGTTTGCGAAAATGTTCTTTTAATGTATTTCCTTAAATGAAAGTTTAAAAAGGTGGTGATACGAATCACCTTACAGCTGTATAAAACGTTCATGTGTATTATCCTAGAGACAAATAATGAAACCATGCGAAGAACAATAAAGCGAAAATAGGATCATAAATTGGTCCGACATTCCGTGTTTTTAGTTTATTTACATAAAATTCTTAACGCAAAAACTTTGAGGACCACAAATGGATTTTAAATTTAAAAATTCACAGTAAATTTCACAAAACAACATTAGTTCTAATCGTATTTTCATATCTTTAAAAACATTAATATCTTCATGAAACACCAACTGCATGTTGCAGTTTTTATGTATATAGACGATATGTACAGTACAAACAATAAAGCTTTTAGCTGGTATCTTTGCAAAACATTTTGATAGAAATGAATACAAAAAAATCGAAAATACTTTAAAGACGTATGTAAACTTATAGCTTTACATATGTTATGGTAACTGTAACATTTTAATTCCATTTATCCTTAAACAAAAACATTGCGAATTTAACAATTTAAAAGATGTGTTAAAAACGAATTCAATTTCTAAAATGTTTGTAAAAGGCTCTTTGAAAGTGAGAAGATATATGCATGGGTGAACGTTTAAAAAAAGCTGTGTTGATCATAACAAAATGGGGACAATCACTCTGTGAAGGGAATGTTGACTATGGACGAAACTCTGCTGGTAGTAATCAGATAAGTTGTTAACATTTTTGCATATGTTATATTTTTCAACATAAATTTCGAAAGTGAAAATGAAAAATGAAGTAGGCGGATCCGCTATGAACGGTTGAAACGAGACTCATTCTATCCATGCTATCACGTTCTCCTATTTTATTTAATTCAACGTGTTAACTGTTCATTTAATACGCTAAAAAGTTTTTGCTGATTTTTCAATTGAATATTGTATGCAACTCTACTACTAAAGAGCACTTTACTATTCCCTTTACTGTCATATTATCGCCTATGTAATTACAGTGTATTTCCAACTTAAAACTGTGAGTTTATCTGATTTTGAATTTTCCGGTATCTACATCACCTAACATCCCTGTTTTGATTCTTAGAATAATCAATCAATATTTGACGCTCCGTGTAACTGTTCTTCAGAAAATTGTGATCTTTTTTAACATTTTAAGATTTATTTGAAAAATAAAAAAATAGTCTAAAAGAGCAAATTGTGAAATAAAAACTTTAACCAAAAAGGGTACTGCTTATATGTTTAATCATACACACAACATAACTATCAAGACAGTAAATAAAAAAGTTAATTAATTATTTTATATGGCATCTGCACGTATTTTGTAATTCAAGGTTATGCATTTTGGGAAATATGGTCGGAACATTGACAATTTTACAGCTTGTAGACGCTGCTTTATATGGCTTTTACATTAAATACGAGACATTTCAGATGTCATGATATTTCTTAAAATGGACAGATGTTGCTTGATATAGATTTCCATTTTAAAGATTAAACTGGTTGAACCATGCTTCTGTTTCTGTGTGTCTTTATTTTTATTTAAATACACTTAAATGAAAAGTGTATTAGGCTTTAGATAATATACTGCTTTAAACAGGGAAGATTAAAATATATCAACAATCATTTCATCGACTAAAAATACAAGGTTAAGTTTTATTCTTGCGGGAATTATTTAAATATGTTTTGATGATAGTTTTGTGTTTGGTTTTAGATACATCGCAGCGAAATATTAGTCCTTTATAGCGACGTCTATTTTGATGGAGGAAGACCCCGGACAAATGTCTACGCAGTGCATAATTTTACTCATGCGGATATGATTTTAAGATGTTTCGCTGATTAACTATGGTGACTAAGTCAAGAAATACATCAAAGAAAACAATACCTCTTAATCATGTTAAGCCGCGATAATAAAGCAGACAATGAAACAAAAAAGCACTCTACTCATATTGTACTTCTTTTAAGGGTCGGGGCAATCATTTCCATACGACTTGATTGGTTTAAAAAATAAATTATTCGTCTAATTAGACTTTTGACAAAAATACTTATCAATAGGTTAATAAGTACACCTTGGAAGTGATTCTCTGATACCTGAAGTGAAAAGTTCTAGGCACAACGACAAGAATAACTGTCGTCTTTATAGCTCAGCGGACATTATACCTGAAGTGAATAGTTCTAGGCACAACGACAAGAATAACTGTCGTCTTTATAGCTCAGCAGACATTAGTTGAAGAAGACCCCCAGAAAAACGACTGGGCATTACCATCAGTGTAGGAGTTACATGTCTTCCCTCTTGGTAGTCCATAACTACCACTGAGGTGAAGGGTAGTAAAACGTAAAATGTGCATTTTTGTTTTAAAATTGTTGTGAAATGCATTTCTAACGGCCAATGCCTACAGTCTTTGGGGTGCGATAAAAAGCTTTGGCCTTACCAAGGAGCATATTTGTTGACACACTGATACGGTTCAAAGGTTTAAGTCTTTGTCAGGATTTACCGTCATATTAACATATTAAACAAACTATAGCCTAGCTTGTATCACAGAACGAGAACAGAATTTCCGACAGGGGATTTATTTATTCTGACAAAAAGTGTTTAAGACACTGGAAAATGAAAGTTTGCCTTTTCGGACCTCACAGTGGGATGCTAATTTGACCGGGAAGAAATACTTTCGGATTAAGCAAACCATAGTAATAGGTGAGTCATAGAACTTGACATATTACCATTAATGGATTTAAATAGTCTGCTAGTTGCCAAGAAGGTAAAGCTTTGTCTGAAATTTCAGATTCAGTAAACCATTGCCATGGATATATAACGTATTTATTTTATACGCAAACAATGCGTGTCATAGTGGCAACTTCTCACCAGTGTTTTAATACAATGCAGCGTACATTTATGATTATAAAAACAATGTCCAGCTTTTTGGTGGAGGAAACCCCAGACACATGTCTGGGTAGAACCACTTGCGCACCGCGATCAGCTGGAAGACCTTCCCCTCATTATGTCCTTCGCCAGCAACGGGACTCGAACCCACGCGGGGAAAGACTAAGCAGCCAAATATTTTGATTGTTAAAATATATATAGATTAAAATCACCATGTTAAAGTTTAAAACTACGAAAGCTGTCTTGAGATATTAGATGTCCGAACATCAAATAGTACATAAAAATATTGCAAACACTCATGCATGTAAGTGCATCACTTTTAAAACAATAAAGATTACCTGTTAAAACAAATAAACGATCAAAACATATATTGATAATTATATAAATGTTTAAATACGAAATATGTTTTTAATACAACACATGATTTGAACGGTAAATTTAGGCTCACGAACAATTAGCTATAAATATCCGACTATATGTTATTTCTATGTTTAAATGCAGCAGTTAACTATACACATGGCATTTTTCTCTGGTTAAATTAAAAAAGATAATAAAAGAGCAGAAACTGTACTGCATCATGAATAGAAATATATAACATACTTTTGCGAGCATTGTAACATATAGAAAAAAATTAAAAAGGCACTGGACAAAGGAATTCATTTGGAAACCAAATTTACATGTAAGAACAAATATGTGATGAGCCATTTAACGGTCAGTCGGCAATATGGATGGACTAGGGTGCTTAAACCAGTTTTACAGAGCTATCACCTCGCACTTCCTGGTAGGTTTCTCAAATGCATGCAATGAAAAAAAAAACACGATCTATTTGAATAACAATTGTCCAAGCGCTGACATTTTCTTTGATAAGTTAAGACGAAAGTAGTGACGTCATTGAAAAATATAATGTCCACAAAGTTACAGAAAAAGAGGGAGGGGTATTATTCCGAATAAATGAATACACAAAAATGTGTTGATTGCAAATGAAATTAACTTCATGAATCAAGACAAGCCATGTCTGCAACTTTATATAATGTGAGGCGCAACTGCATCACCATTCAACTACCAAAACAACAAAATGATATTAAAATGCCATTAGCAAGGAAATTATCAAAGCTGTGTTATTATCATTAGAATTTCACTTTTGTTTTTATAGAAAACTTATATGATATTAACATGATCTAAACATACTCGTATATACACTTAAAAGACAGAACTCACGTCAATTTTGTCAGCTGTACGTGAAGTAATGATGAATTCACGAACACATGTCTTAAACACTGTATTCAATGTAGTATCTTTCATTTTAATTATAATTAAATGAGTTAAAACTATGTTTAAAAAAATACATTCTGAAAAAAGTTTCAGAAGAAACAGCTCGGAAATATACTAATTTCTATATCGTATGGGTATTTTTATCGACCGTTTTAATCTTGCCGTAGTAATTAGGACAGAAGCTTCAGAACTAATTAACCTTATATCAGTAGAATCTGCCGAGAGCACATAAATAAAAAAAATGAAGACGGTTCCATTATTTTCCTAAATGGAAACACGAATTTATAAAAATATAGAAAATTAAAATCAGAAAATAAAAACTAAAAACTCAACTAAAGGCTAATCTTTTTTCCGAGTAAAATGAGATGAAGGTTAAACATGATATTAAAGAGTCTTTTTTGTTCCTGAAAGGGCTCTTGATTAGAGGCAGATGTGACATTCTTAGACATTTTAAAACGTAAACTTCAGCACTTCGACGAAAACTCAAATGCAAAATCATTATCAAGTCATGTGTCACGAGAAAAACATATTTCCCATTCACTCACTCACTTACTCCCCCTCTCTCCTCTCTCTCTCTCTCTCTCACTCTTTCTCTCACTCTCTTTCCATCTCTCTCTTTCTTTCTCTCTCTTTCTTTCTCTGTATGTATATAAACAGCATATAACGAGTTCAAACCTATCGCTCATCTCTAGGCCATTGTTTCCGGAGCTAGGAAACACATAAACTGAAGAAAGTAGTATAAACAACCAATTACAGTCCCCTTGTGTATGTCTTACGAGTCTATCGTTGCAAGAAAATGAAAAATATAATAGGTTACAGTCAACAAAATGTGCACACAAAGTAATGGTTTTGTTTACTTGTCCTATATGTTTGAATATGTACATTTTACCATCACAGCATTTGTTTTCTACTTTTTATTACAGCGACCTAAAGGTGCCTATCCATATACCATTTTCTTGCCAAGATTCGATTAACCCTAAAAAAAACAAGCATGTCTTTGGTCTAGAACAAAAGCCTGCGGAACCTAACAACAACGATAATATTCTTCATATTCTGGATACATTTCTTTACAAAATGAGCCATTTGTGAATTCTGAGTGTATTTTTTCTAAAGCAACTTTTGTCGTTTGAACATCCACGAGGGAGAGATTCCTTTAGCACTGATTTAAAACCAAGAGGAACCTATGTCGCTCATCTTAGTGCAATAGACATTACGACAAAGAATTAACTAGGACTAATAACAATGTTTTAAAATATAAAGCATTCATGTATATAAGCAATGTTAAGACAATCACTTTCAGTTTTCTGGAAATGTTCAGGGGAAATAACAATGCCCCTGGCTTCCGTGTTGTTAAGTGATCAGGTTCTTTTTAACAATCTTAATACAGGGCCGCCCTGGGAGAAGTCCAAATATCAAGGTTTCAGCTTTTGTAATTCTGACCAACATATTTTCCTTTTTTTCCATATAGTCATAGATGTAAAATGGGTAAACTCCTAGCAGTTTTTATATGAATAAAAAATCTTTGAACAATCTTGGTACAGGACCACATATGAAACTTGTATACAAAATATCAAACCATAATTGCAAAATAGTCATTCCACTGGCGGCCATGCATGTTTTACTAATATACTTACTGATAAAGGACCACACAAGAAACATGCATACCAAATAGCAAGGGTGAAAAAATTTAGTCGAATTTGGGCCAGCGATTTTAAAGGAGACGTCTGTTAAAGACTGTTAACGGACGAGGGATGTGGGGCAAGTGAAGATTGACGCCGGATGCTGGACACAAGCATAAGGTCGGGTGAACAGGCGAAGACACTTTAGTAAGTAGTTTGGCTTGTGTGGGTTGGGGGCTGGGTTTAAATCATAATGGTACTTAAGGTTTCGTAACGGAACATTTAAATGGATAATCAATTTTTTTTTTTGGAATTACGATATACCATTTAATTTTAAAAATGTTTATTATATAAAAGTATCATTTTTTCTTGTATCCGCTTTAGCTCTATATATTAATCTGTTAGATAAATACATTCACTGATGTACAGAAAAACTTTATTTCAATTCGGTTTATAAATCATCAGCAAAGACTAAATCATGCGCCATGTATCTATTTGACAAATCAGGACGAATTTAATAATGTATTACTTTAATATAATACGACTTGAAATCAAAATAGTGCTCGTAGTATCCTGAATGATCTTACAAGCTACAATATATTTATTTTTTTATAGTATTCGTATACTATTTGGGTCTTGGAATCCATGTCAGTATACCTCCTTTATTTGTTCTGTGCTACTTTAATTTACTTGGCCATTTGTTGTATTGCCTACTATAAAAAAGTGAACTATATATAGTTCTTCTACTACTACTACTACTACTACTACTACTACTACTACTACTACTACTACTACTACTACTACCAATAATAATAATAATAATAATAATAATAATAATAATAATAATAATAATAATAATAATAATATGATAATAGTAATAAGAAAATTTATACATGTATATATAAACCTGAGCAATATTTCTATAGTTTCAATACGTTTGTTTGTTGTAGTTCGTTACATGAAAGACGTGACTTTTGCATGCATCACTGAACTATCATGCAACGTGTGATTCCTCTGCAGTCGCCTATTATGCTGTTAATCCGCTCCGCAACTGGATCTGTATTTATTGCTTGTATTGTCAAGCAAGTCAGAAGTAATTTCAGCCTTTCACTAACTTTTACTAATGAAAATTATAAATTATACCATTGGAGACTCAAAACGTTAATAAGGTCTTAACCAGCTAACATTGTTTTAAAAAATAATTGCCGACTATTTTACCAATTGTCATATAAATGTTATATGTTAAAAAAACAAATCAATTTATACAATTTATACGTATTCTAGCGATAAAGATTTAACATGGCTTGTTTATTCATGATTCAGAAAGTTAATTTCTGTCATAGTCAACCATTTTTTTGTAGTTTTTCAAATCGAAATAATACCATATTCTTTTCTAAACACTATGTGGTCATTATTTTTCAATGACGTCACTAATTTCGTCATAACTTATAGAAAATTTCAGCGTTTGGACATTTTGTATTTAAATAGATCGTTTTTCTTTTCATTGCTTGCATTTGAGAAACTCGTCAGAAAGTGCGACGTTAGAGCTCTGTAAACCTGGTTTAAGCACCCCAGTCGGTCCATATTGCCGACTGATCGTTCCAAGGCGGTAACTGTCGGGTTTGCTCTTTTCGTTTAATGACTCATCACAAATTTGTCCTTACTTTTCGCTTGGCTTGCATGTGAAATACCTTTGTTCTGTGCCTTTTCGGAGTTTGGTTTATGTTGCAATACTCATAGGACTTTGTCATATATTCTTATTGTAAATGATACAACACACTGTTCTAGGAACCATGTGGATATTATTGTTCAATTACGTCACTAACGACGTCATAACTGATAAATAAAACGCCAGCTCTTGGACATTCAAATTTGTGGATTTTCTTTTCATTGCTTGCATTTGAGAAACCCCTCAGGAAGTTCAAGGTTAGATTTCTGTAAAACCGGTTTAAGCACCTCAGCCGATCCCTTTTGCCGACAAACCTTTCAAATGCGGTAACTTTTAGTATAATGACTCATCACAGATTTGTTCTTATTTGTACATTCGGCTTGCATGTAAACACCTTTGTAGTGAGCTTTTTTCTACTTTTGGTATATGTTGCAATGTTCATAGGACGTTGTCATATGTCTTTATTTTATTGAAAATGTAACAATAATTTTGATCTACATATTTGCCTTTGGTTCTTAATGCAAACTTGCACTTTACGCAAAACAACAAGATACTGAATACGACTTCTGGAATAATAATTCATTTATACGTTTAATAAAACTGGCAATTATTATCTGAAGGCATCTTGCTATTCCCCGGTGACGCTTGTTAAGAAGTACAATGTAATACACATCAGCCAATTGACTCTCGGCAAAAAGACTTATGCAATTGCAAGACATGCGCATTGTGTGATATAATTATTAATATTCCCCTGACAAATTAGAAAAGCATGTTCGGTATTGTAGTACTTTTAAGACAGAACTGTTCTCACTCAAATCACATGTATCTGATGAAATCATTTGATAATTGTAATGTTTATGACAAAAAAATAACAATACTTGCATAAGACATATTATGTAGCTAACTTTCTGACGGCCACCAGAGCTATTTTATTTTAAGCACACAACATTAAGTTTTAAGTTAAAATAATATTTATTAAATTTAATAATGACTGAGAACGATTAACCATGGTCATCAATGCCATATAACAGAAATGATTATTCTTAATGAACATATAAACACTGATTTAACATTTTCTTCCTTCGACCATCGAGTGAAACATGGCTGAAAATGATTAATAATAGTGACTTTTGTTAGAAGTATTTTTTAAGCGAACTTTTGCCTAATTTGTATAACACAGCTTTTCTATTATCAACTTCGCAATTGTGAATAAAAATATCCTCAAGATAAATTTCTTGAAATATAGAAAAACATACACTCACATTGTTTAAAAATGAAAAATGTCCTGTTATAGTCTATATACGTATATAAAACAGGTATAACATGTCTAATAAAATCCCGTGCTAATTCCATATTTCAGGGGAAAAATAATGAAGACTTTGGAAAATTGAAAACTAAAAGAAAGGCTTAAAAGTATTTTCTGAAGATCTACCTACTGCTGTACTATTGGAACTTTTATGGCTCCGAGTCAATAGACTGGAGGGGGTGGGGTGGGGGGTTTGGGGGGGGGGGTGTTGGTGGTAAATGCTTTGCCTAAATGTCTCGAGCTGCGTCGCTTGGGAATTACAAGATGCTTTCAGATAATTGAAACATGTTTTATGAATCATAAATATGAATATTTATGGCAAACTCATAATGCACTGTCGATGATTAACTTTTAGCTAAAATGACAGCCGGTGTTGGGTCATATGGACTAGGAAAGCCAGTGTTGAGTCATATGGACTAGGACAGCCAGTGTTGGGTCATATGGGCTAGGACAGCCAGTGTTGGGTCATATGGGCTAGGACAGCCAGTGTTGGGTCATATGGACTAGGACAGCTGGTGTTCGGCAATATGAACTAGGAGAGCCGGTGTTCGGAAATATGGACTAGGACAGCCGGCGTTGGGTCATATGGGCTAGGACAGCCAGTGTTGGGTCATATGGAGTAGGACAGCCAGTGCTGGGTCATATGGACAAGGACAGCCAGTGTTGTGTGATATGGACTAGGACAGCCAGTGTTGGGGTGATATGGGCTAGGACAGCCAGTGATGGGTGATATGGACAAGGACAGCCAGTGTTGTGTCATATGGGCTAGGACAGCCAGTGTTGGGTCATATGGGCTAGGACAGCCAGTGTTGTGCGATATGGACTAGGACATCCAGTGTTGGATCATATGGGCTAGGACAGCCAGTGTTGGGTCATATGGACTAGGACAGCCAGTGTTGGGTTGTATGGGCTAGGACAGCCAGTGTTGGGTGATATGGGCTAGGACAGCCAGTGTTGGGTGATATGGGCTAGGACAGCCAGTGTTGGGTCGAATGGGCTAGGACAGCCAAGTGTTGGGTTATATGGACTAGGACAGCCAGTGTTGGGTCATATGGGCTAGGAGAGGCGGTGTTGGGTCATATGGACTAGGACAGCCGGTGTTGGGTTGTATGGACTAGGACAGCCGGTGTTGGGTTGTATGGACTAGGACAGCCAGTGTTGGGTCATATGGACTAGGACAGCCAGTGTTGAGTCATATAGACTAGGACAGCCGGTGTTGAGTCATATAGACTAGGACAGCCGGTGTTGAGTCATATAGACTAGGACAGCCGGTGTTGAGTCATATAGACTAGGACAGCCAGTGTTGAGTCATATAGACTAGGACAGCCAGTGTTGAGTCATATAGACTAGGACAGCCGGTGTTGGGTTGTATGGACTAGGACAGCCAGTGTTGGGTCATATGGACTAGGACAGCCAGTGTTGGGTCATATGGACTAGGACAGCCATTGTTGGGTCATATGGACTAGGACAGCCGGTGTTGGGTCATATGGACTAGGACAGCCAGTGTTGGGTCATATGGACTAGGACAGCCAGTGTTGAGTTCATATGGACTAGGACAGCCAGTGTTTGGTCATATGTACTAGGACAGCCGGTGTTGGGTCATATGGACTAGGACAGCCAGTGTTGGGTCATATGGACTAGGACAGCCAGTGTTGGGTCATATGGACTAGGACAGCCAGTGTTGAGTCATATGGACTAGGACAGCCAGTGTTTGGTTATATGGACTAGGACAGCTGGTGTTGGGTCATATGGACTAGGACAGCCAGTGTTGAGTCATATGGGCTAGGACAGCCAGTGTTGGGTGATATCGACTAGGACAGCCAGTGTTGAGTCATATGCACTAGGACAGCCAGTGTTGAGTCATATGGATTAGGACAGCCAGTGTTGGGTCATATGGGCTAGGACAGCCAGTGTTGGGTCATATGGGCTAGGACAGCCAGTGTTGGGTCATATGGACTAGGAAAGCCAGTGTCGGGTCGTATGGGCTAGGACAGCCAGTGGTTGGGTGATATGAGCTAGGACAGCCAGTGTTGGGTCGTATGGGCTAGGACAGCCAGAGTGTTGGGTCATATGGGCTAGGACAGCCAGTGTTGGGTCATATGGGCTGGGACAGCCAGTGTTGGGTCATATGGGCTAGGACAGCCAGTGTTATGTCATATAGACTAGGACATCCAGTGTTGGGTATTATATGGACTAGGACAGCCATTGTTGTGTCGTATGGGCTAGGACAGCCAGTGTTGGGTGATATGGGCTAGGACAGCCAGTTTTGGGTCATATGTACTAGGACATCCAGTGTAGGTCATATGGACTAGGACAGCCAGTGTTGAGTCGTATGGGCTAGGACAGCCAGTATGAGTCGTATGGGCTAGGACAGCCTGTGTTGAGTCATAGGGGCTAGGACAGCCAGTGTTGGGTCATATGGACTAGGACCAGCCAGTGTTGAGTCGTATGGGCTAGGACAGCCAGTGTTGAGTCGTATGGGCTAGGACAGCCAGTGTTGGGTCATATGGGCTAGGACAGCCAGTGTTGGGTCATATGGGCTAGGACAGCCAGTGTGGGTAATATTGACTAGGAGAGTCAGTGTTGGGTCATATGGACTAGGACAGCCAGTGTTGGGTCATATGGACTAGGACAGCCAGTGTTGAGTCATATGGATGAACTAGGACAGCCAGTGTTGGGGTCATATGGGTTATGGACAGCCAGTGTTGGGTCATATGGACTAGGACAGCCGGTGTTGGGTCATATGGACTAGGACATCCAGTGTTGGGTCATTTGGACTAGGACAGCCGGTGTTGGGTCATAGGGGCTAGGACAGCCAGTGTTGTGTCATATGGGCTAGGACAGCCTGTGTTGGGTCAAATGAACTAGGACAGCCAGTGTTGGGTCATATGGGCTAGGACAGCCAGTTGTTGATCGTATGGGCTAGGACAGCCAGTGTTGGGTCATATGGGCTAGGACAGCAGTGTTGGGTCGTATGGGCTAGGACAGCCAGTGTTGGGTGATATGGGCTAGGACAGCCAGTGTTGGGTCATATGGGCTAGGACAGCCAGTGTTGGGTCATATGGGCTAGGACAGCCAGTGTTGGGTGATATGGGCTAGGACAGCCAGTGTTGGGACATATGGGCTAGGACAGCCAGTGTGGGTTCATATGGGCTAGGACAGCCAGGTGTTGGGTCATATGGGCTAGGACAGCCAGTGTTAGGTCATATGGACTAGGACAGCCAGTGTTGGGTCATATGGACTAGGGCAGCCATTGTTGGGTCGTATGGGCTAGGACAGCCAGTGTTGGGTCATATGTACTAGGACTGCCAGTGTTGGGTCATATGGACTAGGACAGCCAGTGTTGAGTCGTATGGGCTAGAACAGCCAGTATTGAGTCGTATGGGCTAGGACAGCCAGTGTTGGTCATATGGGCCTAGGACAGCCAGTGTTGGGTCATATAGACTAGGACAGCCAGTGTTAGGTCATATGGGCTAGGACAGCCAGTGTTGGGTGATATGGGCTAGGACAGCCAGTGTTGGGGTCATATGGGCTAGGACAGCCAGTGTTGGGTAATATTGACTAGGAGAGTAAGTGTTGGGTCATATGGACTAGGACAGCCAGTGTTGGGTCATATGGACTAGGACAGCCAGTGTTGAGTCATATGGACTAGGAACGCCAGTGTTGGGTCATATGGACTAGGACAGCGAGTGTTGGGTCATATGGACTAGGACAGCCATTGTTGGGTCCATATGGACCAGGACAGCCAGTGTTGGGTCATATGGACTAGGAGAGTCAGTGTTGGGTCATATAGACTAGGACAGCCAGTGTTGGTTCATATGGGCTAGGACAGCCATTGTTGGGTCATATGGGCTAGGACAGCTGGGCTCCAGTGTTGAGTCGTATGGGCTCTAAAGACTTGGTGTTCTTTCATATGGACTACGACAGCCAGTGTTGAGTCGTATGGGCTAGAAGACCTAGTGTTCGGCAATATGGACTAGGAGAGCCGGTGTTGGGTCATATGGACTAGGATAGGCAGTGTTGAGTCGTATAGGCTAGAAGACCTGTTGTTCTGTCGTATAGGCTAGGGCATCCGGTGTTGGGTCGTATGGGCTAGGGTATCCGGTGTTAAGTCGTATGGGCTAGGGCATTCGGTGTTGGGTCGTATGGATAGGGTATCCGGTGTTGGGTCGTTATAGGATAGGGTATCCGGTGTTAGGTCGTATGGGCAAGGGTATCCGGTGTTAGGTCGTATGGACTAGGGCATCCGGTGTTGGGTCGTATGGGCTAGGGCATCCGTGTTGGGTCGTATGGGATAGGGTATTCGGTGTTAGGTCGTATGGGCTAGGGCATCCGGTGTTGGGTCGTACGGGCTAGAACACCCTGGGGTTCTGTCGTTTTGACAAATTCATTTAAATTTTTTCTACATATTTGTTTTACAAATGATAAATTAAAATCATGATAGATGTTTTGTAAAAAATGGTTAATCCGTACCTTTGCAACTGTATTTACTACGATTATTTTTTGGTTTTGTAAAAAGCCTTTAAAAAATCTTTATACAATATGAATTATCCCTAGTGTCATTCAAGTAACCAATATTTTCGTACTGCACGCATTACAATTATGTATATTTTTCTAGAAAACAACTACAATGACATCACCAAACAGTTTACCCTAACATAAAAACTTTGAATTAATTGTAAAGAAACATTATGTTTGAAGTTAAAACTTTAATCACACGACAGGCAAATGCAGAGTTCGTGTTGTTCTGAGAACAAGTGGCGATAACCTCATTGCATAATATTTTCCTTTGTTGTGCGCAGAAGTTATAATATTTATGAATCGAACCACACGTACATCTCGGCAAGAATCTTCGACACGTAAATAGTATTAATTGGGTATCTGCATAGAAATAGTCCATATCAAATGACAAGAGGTTTAAAAAGCACAAGTACGAACATAAATGCGCACACTAAACGAAGGGGTTGTATTTACTTTTTATGTACCCAAACGTTGGTCTCAAGTATCTCAAGAAAGTATTGCTACTCTAAACGAGGAGCATTACTGCTTAACACTAAGGTATTGCTACCTCGTGCAGACTTGTAAAAAGGTCACATTGCTAATTAAAAAAATGTCAAGAAAGTGTTTGCTCTTGTACAGTCAGACACTTTAGAAATATACTTAATGAAAGTTTGTCCGGTGAGTATGAAGGTAGTGGGGCGTTAGAATCGTTAGCATTCTGCTTGCACAAGAAAAACAACAACAGAAATCTATCGATCTAGAAGCTAGCGATCGAGCGAGCGAGCGATCGATCTAGAGCGAGCGAGCTAGCATCTATGCTAGCTGAGATCTAGCTATCTATCGAGCGATCTATCTATCATACTATCGACAGCATATATCTATCTATCTATCATCCATCCATCCATCCATCCATCCATCCATCCATCCATCCATCTATATCCATCTATTCTGTTCCAATCGTTATAAATAAGCACGATGGGGATTTCTGCTGAACATAGATACCTGCATCAGAGCGAAATCACCGAATAATTAAGCAACGTGATCTCACTAAGCTGTATAGTGATTGTCTGTGTTTTAAAATAGCTAACTGTGCAACGTGGCTCAGAAATTATATTTTGTTTGTGATGACAAATGGGATACTATACTCCACTGTTTACATAGATGTAAGATATGCTTTACCAACATTTCACTGGACCTTTTCATATAATTACAATTAATGCAATTGTTTAACAACATAATCTCTTACGGACTGTCTGGAACATTTTTAAAGGTGGTATCCAATAGAATGGACGAAACATATTTGCATTACACATCTTAACAATTGTTATATGAGGAGATATCGTAAAATGCTATATATATATATATTGGTGTCTTTCACTTGTCGGAAAAGGAAACCATAACGCCACAATCGTTATTACAAACGTGTATTTCCTATCTGAGCCACGCTGCAGAGTTAGCTATTTTTAACCAAGAAAACCACGTGAACACTAATGTTTTAGTTCATCTACATCATCCGCTGTGACTTCAGTGTCTAATTTCAGCAGGAATCCCAATCGTTCTTATCTACTGATATTGATATAAGCAAACTGTTTGATATCACTTTTAAACATTATTCTGCTGCGATTATTGATTGCGGATCACTAATCTTCACTTCTTATGCTCTCAGTAAGGATGGTCGAAGGAGAATAACAAGCTGCGTGCAGCAAAATGGAAACTTATTATATGAAACATAATTATGAATATGTAGGAGACAAAGAATATACAACTCATTTCAGATTTTAAGTGTAAGATTTATTTTTACAGTTGACATGTTTAGAATCACTGAAAAAAATATTACGTTAGTATTAGATATGATAAGGCTTATGTAACTGAAAAAAAATTGCGTTAGTATTAGATATGATAAGGCTTATGTAATTAAACATCTTGATAAATATGTTTAAAAACATGTCTTTTGTACAAAACTTGTAAGCATATTGATTAAACTGGCAATAATATTCCTTACAATACGTGAAAGCTGATAATTACTACTACTACTACTTCTACTACTACTACTACTATTGCAACTACTACTACTACTACTACTACTACTATTACTACTACTACTACTACTACTACTACAACTACTTCTACTACTTCTACTACTACTACTACTACTACTTCTGTTACTACTACTACTACTATTACAATTACTACTACAACTACAACTAATACTGCTACTACTACTACAACTTCCACTACCACTACTACTACCAATAATACTCTGACTTTTATGACAATTTGTGCAGAATTTGTAATAATGACTTGTACATATACACCAGACCGCTTTATACTAAATAGTGCGCACATCAGGGAATCAAAATAAAGTACACTTGACAAGATACACTTCTATAGAAAGCAAATTCGGAGATTGAGTTGTCTACTTGGGGTCATTGTTTGGGTGGACTATTGCTAGAACACATGATAAATCCTAACAAAACAAGTAAATAAATGCAAGAATGCGAGGTGTAAGCGCTCTTAAAATTATATAAATGTTAGTTTATGAACCTAGATGCCTAAGCCCATTTTGCAAGTAAATGGTGTAATACAAGTACTACTAGAATCGATTTGTAAAGTAGGCTCAGCAAGTATATTCTGTAATTTCGGCTATATGTATATAACTGTTCTGTTACATATATAATGTCAAGGGATACAACTCGTCAAAGCTAATTAGGCATGGGTCCGAAACGGTCAAAGTAGTTCCATTTCGGAATCTTGGGGTTTCTTTGAATTGTTCATATCATTCGGAATGGTTCGGTGTTCAACGTATAGAATCTAGAGTAAAGTCACGTTTCATTGCGCACCGCAAAGTCACCTTTATTATGGTCCCCCATGATCTATTTTCACTATGCTGCCTAACGAGGTTGAAGAAATAACCAGCAGATAGCGCAACGCAAGTTATCAAGATATGGTAAATAAATATGGTGACGCTATCTGCTGGTTATTTCTTCAACCTCGTTAGGCAGCATATATACAATATACGGAGTGAAAGAGAGAGTGAGAGAAAGAGAGAGAGAGAGAGAGAGAGAGAGAGAGATGGGGGAATGTGAGAGAGAGTTACAAATCAAGAAGAACACACGATGACGATGATAGTGATGATAATGAGATTAAGCATGAAATACTTACATTTTTAAATATAAAATATATTTTTAAATATAAAATATAAAATATTTTAAAATATATCTGAGAATATAAATTTGAAACCTGTTTGGTATTTTAAAATGGTTTTGATATCAACCCTTGTGAAAAAACGAAACATTAATTAGGATTAACAGAAAAGCTTATTAGTTTTCTAATTTTCTTATACAATTCAGAATAATTTCTTATAAATATAGAATATCAATGAAAAGTTTATAATTTTCATGAAAATATATTTTCTGGCACAGAAACAAATTAAAAAGCAAAATGATAATTTGGTCAACATATAATCAAAGCTTCGACATTATCATTTCGACCCACATACCACGTGATCAAGACTTCTGAAACGAGCCAATAAAAGTGTATAAATAAAATACTGTTTCTTTTTCGGGGTTATTCGAATCTTAAAAGGTCGGGTTATGGTTAACGGTAACAATATTTGTAAAATTTCTATTGATTTGATACACACTTCATTTCCGTAATGACAAACGATACCATGACCAAATACATGTATAACCTCGCCTAAACCCCAGTTGCACATGACTTGAATGAACGTTACAAGGAAAGGTTTGTTATTAATCTAAATAACATGGTTAACAAATACTTTAGATCCATTTTATTTTCACCCACGAGCGCTCTAGAACAAAAGCTTAAAAGGTAAAACATCATTGTTAATGTTCTTCTTTAATGAAATGAAATTAAACAAGACACCAGAGACAGAAAGAAAGATTGAGTCTTAATTAGAATTGAATAAGAAAGTGTGTTACATTTTGTAATAGACAGAGAAAAAAGATGTGCACTGAAGTTAATTTCTATAGTGTTTTTTTTTTTATTTAAAATGATATCTGGAAGCACGCGGTTAGTGTTGCTATTTCCTACATTTACTCTCATCTTCTTCCAAATAAACTACATGTAAATTTGCAAATAATGTCTTTCAGTTAAAGTGAAAAAAAAAACGATTCCACAGACTGTGTCTACATTCTCCAGAATATAAAGATAACTCCATCGTGCCTATTTTGATTTAATGAGACTTTATCATGCAAAAATGAAAACTTAATATATGTTATCATGTATACGTTTTCGGTTTGCGAAAACAATTAGCGTTTTTGATGTATGATGTTGTAATTTAAGAAGGTTTCTTGTTTGTCAATTTTAGTCCCGTTAGGAAAAGGCGCTGAATTTAGTTTCAACTCTTAACTTCCGAAATACGTCTTTTGGGAAATGGTTTTAGAGAGAGATCGTGATCGTAGAGAGTAGAGAGAGAGAGCTCTCTCTCTCTATCTCTCTCTCTCTCTGTTTCT